>OVAF01001906.1:0-18604 GCA_900406245.1 Odontarrhena argentea | reverse complement strand
GGTACTTGTTTTGGCGAAAACGCGTCAGTTCAGTGTTTGTTTGACCTTTTTCCCAATACTATTATGTTATTATTCATAAATATTTAATGTTAGTGGAACATTAGTTATATATTAAATATATAATTGGTATATTAATTGTTGTAATTAAAATTAAATTTTATCGGACACCAAAAAAAATGTTATGTTCTTTTTGTCAAGAAGAAAACAAGAAGAGAAGAATATTATACAGCTGTGAAAGGAAACGAGCTGACGTGGAAAAACTCATCAACTTTAGCAATGATTGGTCATTGATTTTCTTCTTCCAGACACTTTATTCCCTTCCACCAGTTTTTGCTGACGTCCTTTGTTTTTAAAACCGTTTCTTATAACAAAATTAATTTTAAAAACTTCAATAACTCTATTAATAATCCAACCAAACATGTAATTAGAACTTTTAAAAAGTATTTCATATGTTGTAACAATTGCATATTGGCTTTTCATTTAATAAAAATAATATTTATTTTAAGTTATTTAGAAACTTAGGATTGGTATATACTTAGGTCTATTTACTTTTGTGATTGAGAAAAAAGATTGAAAAAATTATAAGAGAATTAGTTTTTTCAAATTAACCAAAGTATCTCATATGTTTTGCATACCTTAAATTCGAGAGGAGATAGTTTAGCAAATGTTGCTAGGTTAACAGATCATAATTTGTACTATGTAAACTTTGTTCATCACGATTTGTTTTTCAGAATGTTGTAATGATTAAAAAGAAAATTGACGAAACGTATTTATGGCATATTTATATAACATCATTATCATTTTAATAAAAAATTCTTTTGAGTCAACAGATATGTAAAATATATTATACTGGATTCAAAATTAGATGGTAACCCAAGACTCTATCCCACAAATCACTACGATATGAATATTTTTTAAAAAAGTCTGGTTTACAAAGAGAGTGAAAATATATAACTACCTCAATAAAATTAATGACAGTAAGATGCGGAAAAGGTAAGCTTATTTATTACATCAATGATGTCATCACAATTAAAGTGTAAGAAAGAGATAAGCTGATGTCTAATCGGGTACGCTAAAAACCACCTGAGACGCGGTTTGGTTAATTTTCTTAATACAAAATCATCAAACAATAATTTCATTACATGATCATTAATCATTAATCATCGGTTAGGTCTTCTTGCATACACGAGTTAAACCATATAATATAACAATGAAAAGAGTAACTTATTAGCAATGAAATAACGTGAATTAAATTAATAGCGTAAGTACACAAGCAAAAGGAAACAACTAGTGATGGAATTAACTTGAAGAATACGTAAAATAAACAAATAAAGAAGTTAATGACGTTTAACGTCATCGCATCATCATTGCTCCACCACTCTTCTATTTATAGTTCTTTTTTCTCATTTATTTCTTTTTCCTTTCTACTCTTTTTCACATTTTAGTCCCTTTAATTCTTCTTCTTCCTCTTCCATTCTTCCTCTACAGAGAAATATAGAACACAAAAGTGAGAAGGAAACAGAGTAAAAGAGAAGAAAACAAGAAATGGGTCAATGTTCATCGACGACGAAGATGAGGAGGAAGAGAAAAAGAGGAGAAGAAGAAGGAGAAGAAAGTTGCAGAGAATCATCAATGGAGAGGAATAAAGGATGTTTAGCTATGGTCAAGGAGAGACGTTCTAGGTTTTATATTGCTAGAAGATGTGTTCATATGTTGCTATGTTGGCACAAATACGCCAATTCTTGATAAGGTTCGTGTTATTATTATTACAAGTATGTACATGTAATTGTTGTCTTGTCTTTTGTTCATAGCTTCTGCTTTTTTGAGCTTGTGAAAGATTCAAGCTTTAATTTGGTATCTTTGCCGTTTTCTTTCATATGAATATTTTGTAAACAGTCTCAAGATTCTGATTCACATAAAGATATTCCGGAAACTATAATAACAGACAAGCTATTATATTATGTAGTTTTTTAACTTCATTGCGTTCTGCCGCATACACACCAAAGGCAAAAGGAGACACAAAACGAAAGTACGATGATCAATTACACAATCTAAATCAAACAGAGTAAGTCTTGAATCTCTCTTTGCGTTGTCACGAGAGTAAAAAACAGATCATCTCGAGCCACGGGATTGATACCTTGTCTCTGACCTCTCTGGCCTTCTCTCAGACCTTCTCTCTGGGCTTCTTGCGCGAGGAGAGTAAGACCGATCTCTCCTAGAACTCCTTCCACCACGAGGTGGTGAATAGTCACGTCTTGGTGACCTGCGGTGTCCATAGTCATCGCGGTCATGGTGCCTTCCACGACTGCTACGCCCTTCACGGTCTTTTTCCACAACATAAACAAGAAAAGATTAATACAGAACGATTAGCAACCTTTCCATTTGTTGCAAGGCATAATAAAAATTAAAAACTTACCACTGTCTCTGGAGTTTTTCAAGCCGAGATAGTGCCCTGGGGTGGGAGTTCTCGGGCGCTTTCTGCGGGACTGGAGATAACACAAATCACATAAACCTCAAGTAATGGACACAACTTCAAGTTAATAAAAGCAAGATGCATCCTAGGCTGGAGAACACTTTGACTAATAGTTGTTGATAGTTGATAATGTCCTTTGATTAGTTGAGAGTTGAGGCTACTATAGTTGTTGCTTATGATTAGTTGGATCAGATCATTTGGAAAAGCTGTTTAAGCTGGCGATTGGATTGATCAAGCTGTGTTTCACTTAATGATGTTGGGCAAGGATGAGTATCATCTCTGATTGTTGCCAACACTAGCTTGACGCAAGATTTTCTGAATGGTCAGAAAACCTCCAAGTTAACAAATAACGATATCAAACTTATCATGCAGACACCCTAAATTAGTAGAGTATGGAATTTTACCCTCTCGACAGTTATGTATCGGCCTTCTAGTACAGACTGGTTGAGATATTTGATGCACCGGTCAGCATCTTTAAGGCTATCCATCGTAACAAAGGCAAAACCACGAGATTCACGGGTGCGTGGCTCCATCACAAGAAAGCACGACGCAACCTGTAGAATTAAAATTACGTAACTACATGAGTAAGGATAGAATGCTAAAAGATGCAGAGACTAAGTAGATTATATCGGAAAATGACGAAATGTAGAGAATTAGCTTTAGATGTTATACCTTTCCTTCCTTGGAGAAATGTGCTTCAAGATCCTTATCGGTGACTCTAGTAGATAGGCCAGTCACATAGAGAGTGTTACCAGGGTTTTCAATCTCACTCCTGTCAACCAAAATCCATCAAGATAACGAAAACACCAAACATTAGAAAATAAAGAATATCAATCCAATTACAGACTACAAGACAATGCAAACGCCGATAGAGAAAGAGAGCTAGAACTAACCTTCCACGGGATCTTGACCTCGACCTATAAACAGTACAGTTAACAAAAGAAGATTACCACACAATAAAAACAGTGATATACCCAAAAAAACTGCACCAAAACTAACCTTCCACGGCCTCTTGAAGGAGATACAGGCCTTGGGATGGATCTTGACCTAGACCTCTCCCTTGCCCTTGGAATCGACCTGGACCTGGACCTTGATCTGGACAGTGACCTCGGTCGTGCTTTTCGGGGCGAAGGAGATCGTGAATCCCTGATACCAGAACCAAGTAAGAAATTACACAATCTGTCCCTAACATCTCCCACTGAGACTTCATACTTCTAATTGAGCTTATCATCATCTCTATAAGCTAGACGCCATTAACAAATATTCAAGCACGGAGAAAAAAAAAAAACGCCAAAACTAGATCTTAAACAAGTCAAATTCGCAAAAAACGCAAATGCAACGCAATTCAACATTGTATAAACGCATAAAACCAGAAGAACAGAGGACGAAATGTAGAATTGAAAAGACGAGATGCATGAAATGCGAAGCAAAGGGAATTTTGAATCTAACCTTCTCTGAGGAGAATCCGCCTACAACAAAACGTAACAATTACATCAATTTATTTGGAAAGATCAAACGAAGGTGAAGAAGAAGGTGACGACTGAAACTTACCATCGTGAAAGATCAAAGAAGAAGCTCCGGTTGCGATCGCACCGGGGAGAATTAGGGTTTTACTGTAAAGCAACAAATCGGAAAATTTTGGTTTTCCTTTTCCCCCTTTGTCAACAAATTAATTCATTTTTATGAATTTTATATTACAGGAAGAGTGCGTAATCACATGTGGCAAGACTCACGTTTTTTATGGTACGCTGTCACAAAACCATAATCAGTCCGGATTATAATCTTCGGTCTGACTCATTCTTTCCACATCGGTTCAATTTGATTGGGATGTGAATACCGCTAATTAACACCGCATTTATCTGTAATAAAACCTCTATAAATTAATACTCGATAAACTAATAGTCTCTCTAAAATAATAAAAATCTCCGATCCCAAGTCATACCAATGTAAAATTTGGCTAAATTCGATAAGATAGTAAAATAATAATTTTTTAGAAAGTCCAATGTAAAATATATGGTCACAATTATATTATAAATTAGTAATCATTTATATTATGCTTATATAACTAAGATCATGTACTAAGGGGGTGTTATTGAATCCATGATTTAAAATCTCACTCATCAGTTTTATAATCTTTCAAAATTTTAAGTTTGAGGGGGTCTGTAGGTTTGGATTCTAAAATCTCTGCAGTTTCCATGAGATTTTGTTTATAATCATTTGTTCATTAAAATCCATTCATGTGTGATTTCAAATCCATTAAAATCTTAAGATTTTTAAAATCATTTGATGTTGAATAACAGTGGATTTTAAAGTAAGTTTTACAATCCTTTGTTGAATAACAGTGGATTTTAAAGTAAGATTTGAAATCAGTGAATGAATAATGATGGATTGTAGTGTATGATTTAAAATCATTAATTGAATAACACTGGATTGTGCTTAAGATTTAAATTCTATTAAAATCCATCATTGAATAACACCCCNTTTATATTATGCTTATATAACTAAGATCATGTACTAAAATATTATCATATTGTTGCTTTTTTTTTAACTTCTTAAACTTTGTCTTTAGTTTTATTTATTATATAAAAAGGAAAATCTTGTTACTTTTTTTTTATATGTATTCAAGATTCATAAAAAGTTGTGGATATGACAATTGATTTTTTATGCATACTATTGTTTTAATTTCAATATCAACATTAATGATATTCGTCATATTTTCTTGTAAGTTTTGAACTTACAATGTATGTATCATTTTTATTTGAATAATCCAATATGTTACTAAAAACATATATATTGCGGATTTTAAGCTTAATAATCGTAACTTTGCATATATATATATATATATGCATTTATTTTTATAAATTTTTCAATATAACATTATTTAATCTTTTTTGGGAAAAATTTATGGATTAAAACTAACTTTTCTCACTGATCAAAAAAAAATATATAATTTTTCTCTATAAATTTATAATTAATTTATCGATAAATTAATATATCTCTAAATTAATAAATTTTAAAATCCCGGTATTAATTTATAGAGCTTTTACTGTATTAAAATTCGGTTTATAAAATAGGAAATAACAGTGGTTTTTGAATACAGTCTCTTTAAGATTCAAAAGCAGAAACAGAGAGCATTAGTAGAAATACAATATCCTTAGATATTATTACTCACACTTAACTCTCTACTTAATGCACCCTCTCAAGTCTCAACCAATATTTTGACGACAATAACAAAAGAATAAATAAAACAACACAGTTAAATGTACAACTCACACAACACATTTCAGCTTTTTCTTTCAGGATCAAGATTAACCCTCGAAAAAAACTTGCTGAGGATTTACATTTAGACATTTAGACACGAACAACAACATTACGTGGTTAAAGTATCAGGAAGAGCCATGGAATGAGCACCAATGATTTTACCGCCAACATCCGGGAAACTGTCGTAATCAGGAAGCGAGCTCACTTTACCATCCACGTCCACTTGTAGTGGATACTTTATCAAGTGACCTTGTAGCTCTGAGAATTCTGGATCCATGAATTTTTTCCAGTTTGCTTCGGAGATTTTGTTTACATTCTTCACGCAATCTAAATCTTCTGGCTCGAAAAATTCATCTCCTGTTTTGCCTAAATGCTCTGCCCATAGTGACATTCTGTATCCGTACACCTGCCGATAGATATCATGAAATCTCTTTTCAGTTTTCAAGAGTATAGTTGTTATCGATTACTTTACAAAGAGCAGAAGCACAACTTCTCAAGCATCTAAAATGGCTTGGGGATGAATTAGAACGTGGTTGTTAATATTCACAAATCAGATGCTATCACAACCTAACGTTTTCTTTCTTTACTGGTAATTAATCAATGATTCGAATTTTAAAACTTTCCCCTAGTAATATTAGATTCTATCGAATTAGACACATTTCGAGGTTTTGTTATGGTAATGATAATGATAGGATGGAGACAAACCTGGCCACGTGGGTGTCTTCCCCTGTCAGTCCATGAATGATGGGGTTGATATGCGCCCATGGCTATTTCGGTATCTTTAGTGCCGGCCATTGATCTTTGGTTGATATTAGCAGATCCCATGAGTACATACTCATCATCTACTATCATCCCCTTTGCATGCACGTAGATCATGAAGCGCTGGAACTTATAAGAATCCGAAACCTGAAAAAGCAGTGAAAAGATCATCAGGAATTTGTTCTACTGGTTACAATTGGAAAGTATATTTATGATTTCTTTATCTATAAGCTAAAGTTATGGTGTATGGAGCAGTTCACAGTCTTTGAAGCTTACCCCATTGCCATTGGTGGCTGGTACATCAGATGGAAGTTGCTCCCGTTTACCAAGGCAATAAAAGTTAAGGTAGTCGAGAGGGTGAGCATCTGACTGCACCGATTTCAGTTCTCGTGCTATAACATCATACATCATCTGCATAGTTTGGCTCTGCAAACGAAGATGTTTTTAGCTAAACGAGAAGAAATATCTATATTTCTGTGCTAATTCTATACTCAGCTACAAGATCTTACCTGCCAATACAAAATTTCTTGCACAGGTCCAGACTTTGGGTCGCCTTCAGGCCACAACGGTATGACAACATATACAGCAAATCTTTCTTTAGCTCTGATTTTACTAACAATCTTTAGTGCCAACTCCATAGGAATGAGATTGTCAGCTCCTGCTCATTCAAAAAGAACGAAGGATGATAAGGGTCAGATGGAGAATATATCCCAAATAACAGTTAGGTGCAAATAGAACCGGACGTACAAAACAAGCAACTAAGAACAATTCTAGGCTTTAAGCAAGATCAAGGCATACCTGCATCTTTATAAGAAGGCCAAGCATAAGAAGAACCCAAGAAATACTGATTCTCGATATATATGAAATGCTGAGCAGATCTGATTGCCTGGATGTATGCAGTCTGAATGCTTTTATCTACGACAAGACGCTTGGAAACTTCCAGATGCTGCGGTGTATACATGAGTTTAAGATTTAGAAGTCCAAATTATACCACGTGGCGGAGATGACATATAAACAGCAATTCTATTAAATAACTGGTGTTTTGTCAAAGAACATTAGCAATATTAGAAAACAAGTTGATTTACTAACCTGGGCCTCAGCCTCATCTTCATATTTTGGAAATCCTTTCACGGATCCTGAGTCGATAGATCGGAATACCTGAAAGTAAAACAAATGCATGGTTAAATCAAATCAACAAAAAATATCAAAAGAAAATTATTGTTTGGAAAGAATTTGGAAATACCTGAACATGCCAGTTCTCAGGATCCTCTTCTTTGGAAACATAAACAACTGGATCGTCTTCTGGAACAATTGAAGTGCCATCCTTCAAATATTTAAAGACTGGACTTAAAATCCATGATATGCGTCCTATCCGGATCAAAGCATCATCTTGCCAGTGAGTTTTCCCCTTTAAACGTAAGCTAAACTCCTTCCATCGTGTTGCCTTTCTCCACCTCTGCTCAAAGTTTATAAGGACATCATATGCTGCAGGCCCATCTAGCCTACAGTGCAAATCATGCCAAGGTTGTCTTGGAGCCTTGGTACCAGCCTGAGGAAGTAAATACAGAACGTGAATCAGACATCAATAAGGAAATGAGATTCTAGCTTGAAAACAACCATCGGATAATCATACACTCACAGGAAATGTAGGATTGTGAAAATCATCCTTAAATACAGTGTCAAGATCGTTGAGTATCCGATGCTCAGGTGTGTCATAACGGCCATCACAAAGATCTAAACCTCCAATAAAAGCTGTGACCTTACGATTATTACCAACAGCCTGAGTGTCCACAAGAACACATTTTTGATGATGCGTGAAGAGAGTTCCAACAACCTGGTGATAAAGCAAAGAATTAACCCTGAGTGCGAGAACAGGAAAAATCATGGAAGGAAAACAGCTACCCAAACGAAATAACCACAACATGTTGATACCCACATGTGGATAGAGCCGTTAACTAAGCCAATGATAAACGATGAGCAACATGGATTAGAGTACTGAAAACTCCATAATTAAACAATGCAGACCATATTGACTAGTATTCAACTCAGTAGAAACTCCCACAAGGCAGCATTAAACACCCTCACTAGAACATTTCATATCAACATCAACACCAAACAAAACTATCATGAACATGAATATTAAAGAGCTCGGACTTGCCTGTTGCTTGAACAACCCAAGCTTACTGCTAGCATAACGAGGTGCCAATACACATATCACCGAAGAATGCTTGAAAAACTTCCTAGTCTCTTCATCATGTGTCCCCATTACTCCAGGCTGCAACAAAAAACCACAATCACAACTTCAATTCTCTCAAATTCGGCACTCAACATTGCATCTAGTCATTCTAATACACTCACCGTGCTTATCCCGAACTTATCATGAGAGGTCTTATCATCCCAAACAAGTAACAAAACTCTAACCCCCTCTTCCGATTTATACTTCAACAATTCCCCAAGCGTCAAATCACCCCCTCTAGGCAATTTCCTCGTAGGTTCCCTAACAAGCTTCACCTTATGGAACACAGACCAGCCAACAATGTAAATCATATGATGAGCTTCAGAAACAGCGTAGCAAATATCTTCCCAACACTTGCCATGCTGATAAACCTTGCCATTATCCAACCCAATCTCCGGCAGCATTCCGTCCATCACATGAGCATCCTGATAAAGCCTAACTTGACTTCCTTTCCTCACCGGAAAATAAGTCCGCCTCACACCTAACCTCTCCGGATCTCCAGCGATTCCGTTCCGGTAACCATCGATCTGATCAAACGGAGTGAATTTCATATCGATGTAGAGCGCAGTATCATTCTTCGGCGGTTTCCCCGATGCTCCGAGAACCGGAATCCAACCGGAGATCCGTTTCCCCGACGCGATATCCTCCGCCGGAATCTTCGCCGTACCAATAATCTGCGCCCCGAAAACATCATCATCCTTAACCTGAAACTCGAGAAACGCCAAAGGATGCGCTACAGAGATGTTGAAATGCTCGTCCCAAAGAGGATCTTGCTGGTTTTTCAAAACTCGCGTACGAGCTAACGTCGCTTGCGGAACGACGACGGTGACATACGGATCGCTCGTGATAACTTTCCGGTGAGCACGAATGTTTCTATCTCCTCCTGCTGCTCGATCTCTCGGATCTTCGTCTAAATCTGTAGGTGTAGTACATGAATTACAAGCGGTGAAGAACCGGCGCATATGTTCAGAGAACATATCCATATTAGGTAACCTCCTCGCTTGAACGATTTTCAAATCGAGGTTTCCGTGTAGAAGCATGACTTCGTCGGAGACTTTCTCCGCCATGGTTGTACAAAAACTCAGGCGGCAGAAATGATGATGAAGAAGAAAAAGAAAGAAACAAACCGTAAACCCTAAAGAACAGGGCTCGGTTGTTTGTTGTTTTCTTCAGAATCCAAAAAGACTGAATTTGAAAGTTTTTGTTAAATTGGTTAAATTGAGAAAAAAATTAGAAAGTTAGTAAGATATTTATTATTTTTAGGTGAATGATTTGGGAGAGAGAAGGAAGAAGAAAGAAGAAGGGACACGTGGAAGCACGACGTGATGGGACTTGTTTTGTTTTTTTTCTACTGCCCATTTTGATTTCGCGTAGATCTGAGAGAGTAGTTGTGACCCTTTGCTTAATTTTTTCACAAGATCTATTCATGACAAATCTGATTTTAGAGTGTTGTGCCAATAATATTTCTTGAAGTTAATAAAGTGGTAATGATGATGTAAATGGGAGGTCTTCTTTAGGAATGGAGAAATAATTTTAATAAGTGGTAGGTCAAATACAGCAATGCACAAATCTGAGATTCCATTAACTACCATTGGATTATTCTTGAATATAAATCTACATTTATTTATTGAGATGGTGTAATAAAAAATTGGGGAAATGATGAATCATGTAACCCATAACAGTCCCCACATCTTTTTCTTAAATAGTGTGAATAAAAACAAGAAGTTAAGTTGACCAAAAAATAAAAGAGTTGAATAAAACAGGGACTCAAATCGGAAAAGTCTTCAATGCTTTTGAATTTATTTTTTCCTAAAATTCAACTTTGGTAGATTTAGTCATTTAAAGTTTTGTCACATTGTCACAACCCAAGAAAGAAAGTAATCTGGATTCGAATCTAATCAATGAAGCTAAACAGTAACATAAAGAATCCTTTCATGTGTAGTACAAAAGTTCACCTTCTTCAATGGAACACTAAACCAGACGAAAATACCAAAGCTTATGATTTGGTTTTTGGATTGGTTTTTATACTATTTTCTTCTTTTTGGGGTGGTTTTTAGGCTAAGTTTGGAATAATATACAACTCTCAAAGCAAAAAAAAAGAAAAAAAGATATACTAAGAAAATCAATCTCTTTTGAACGGTTTCTTCCTTCTCTTAGCCTCTTCACTGTCTCTGGATTTGTTTTGTCCCCCTGCTGGTTACACGAAATGACATGTGGCTATGTTTGTCAGCTAGTAGCTGAGTTTTTAAAGCCAATTGGTTCCAAGAGATTAAGACGTTACCTAACACTTAATAGTGTATTTTCTCTGCCTCTTTTAAGGCTTGCTTTTATCGTCCTTGGCATCTTTTCCAGTCTTGTCATTTTTGTCGCCTTCATGTGGCGTATACTGACCAGTGGATGACGGTGAATAGCCGGGAACTGTTGGTGAGTAGCCAGCACTTGGGCTGTAGTCAGGGCTAGCTCCAGAGCTGTATGGGCTGAGCAGGTTTAAGAACGGTAACCCGGGTTACTCTTTTTGCATAAGAAGATGCTAAAGACCAATAGATTGTCCAATATTCAAATGAGATTTGGTACAACAGATTCAAGAGGGTAAAAGTTAAACCTGCTGGGACTGTATGTTGGACTAGAAGGTGAATAAGATGGAGATGTGGGTGAGTATGATGGGGATGTCGGGCTGCAGAAGAACAATTTATTAAAGACAAACACAGTAGATAACATTGTATCACTACGGATAAGAGAAGAGAAGCATCATAGGCGTCTTATTATTCAGAAAATACCAAATTTGCGGTTACCTGTAGTTTGGAGATGTAGGACTGTAGGGGCTAGCTGGAGATAGTCTCGCATTGCTAGGAGAGTAAGCCAGAGATGGACTGTATTTAGCAGATGTAGGGTTATAGCTTGGAGAGGTAGGACCGTAACTAGGAGATGTTGGACTGTAACTTGGTGATGTTGGGCTGTAGCCAGGTGATGTAGGGCTGTATGCAGGTGACGTTGGGCTATATGATGGTGATGTCGGACTGTAGGACGGTGAGGTAGGGCTGTAAGATGGCGAGGTTGGACTGTAAGATGGTGAAGTTGGGCTGTAAGAAGGAGAGGTGGGGCTGTATGCTGGTGAAGTCGGGCTATAAGCGGGTGAAGTTGGGCTGTAAGCGGGAGAAGTAGGGCTGTAACTTGGGGATGTTGGGCTGTAGCTCGGGGATGTCGGGCTGTAGCTTGGGGATGTTGGGCTGTAGCTTGGAGATGTTGGACTGTAGCTTGGGGATGTTGGGGAGTAGGAAGGACTCGTAGGAGAATAAGCCGGACTTGTTGGGCTGTAGCTAGGAGAACTGGGACTGTAAGTCGGAGAAGTGGGACTGTAACCTGGAGAAGTCGGGCTATATCCAGGTGAAGTGGGACTGTAACCGGGAGAAGTAGGACTGTATCCAGGGGATGATGGGCTATAGCCAGGAGATGAGGAAGGAGACATGGGCATTCCACTAACATATGGAGAAAACTGAGCATCTGAAAATGGCGACAACCGCATATTTGGACTTGACAGATAATTTGGGGACATCATGCCATCATGGTAAGGAGTGCCTGACATAGGTGAACGAGCAGGAGTCATCCCAAATTCCAGATTATCCATGTAGCTAGGAAGCTGAAGTTCGATTGCGTTCTTCAGCATTTCATCATTCAGATACAGCTCACAATCCCCAGTACCAATTGGTGCAAGCTGGCCCAGCATTATATTCTCGGTAACACCACGTAAGGGGTCTGTCTCAGCATAAGCTGCAGCATCCAACAGGATATCAACTGTTTCTTCAAAGGAGCACCTCATCAGAGGCCCTGTGTCATTTCTATTGATACCATGTCGCGTGATAGCCATTAGATGTCCACGGTAGGTCATGGTATCACACAAGATGGCAAGATGGCGGTAGTTCACATAAGAGCCATCAAAGGATATCACAACTCGAAGTTCATCCAGCAAAGCGCGACGAACTGCCTCAATTCCAAGAACTTCAATAATTTCAATCAAGTGATTGCTTGTTGTCCTCTTTGGATCCACGTCTTCGTGACACATAACCGCTAAGAGATTAACACCTTCTGTATCCAACATCCACTCCTCAGATGTCTTGAAACCTTCTTCCTCATCAAACCTACTTTTTCTGACCTGTTTGATAAAAACTTTGTTGATATCTGGAATACCCCTGAGGGCCATTTCTGTCAGCATGTTGCTCTCAATCTTTTTAAGGAAAACATCATCTTCAGCTGATTCATCTTGTGCTTCACCCTTTGCACCCTCATCATTCATGATGCGAATTCGGAGGATCAGTTTCTGAGCATTATCATCATTGAATATGCAAGTCAGGTCATCATCAAACTCAAGGTTGATCTTCTCTGCAATATCCGCCATACTCAATTTCTTATCAACCATCATCTCACGATTCAACTCTATACGGAGTAGCCAAGGAGATATTTTATCAGGAGAAACATCTTCGTCTGGCATTTCATAGTAGGACCTCACAAACTCAAAATCTTCTTCAATAATAGTACTCATCGGATCTGGGTCATACCAGACCTCTGTAGCCTGAGTGACACTCCTCAGAGTAGTATACTCCAAAGCACATTGAACAGTCTTCGCCCCCTCTTTTGATTTGCTAGCTTCCGGTGTGAGATACACAGATAGGGAAGGTGTTTTGATCCTTTTGGCAACGTTGATAATTTCTCGCAACCTAGGAACACCAAGTGTAACATTCTTTGCACTAACACCAGCATAATGGAAGGTGTTCAAAGTCATCTGTGTAGCAGGTTCTCCAATTGATTGAGCGGCAACACATCCAATCATTTCCCCTGGTGCCACTAGAGACTGTAGAAATCTCGATTCAATCTCACCAATGACCCACTCAAAAGCCTCACGACTGAGCTTGTATTCCTCCAAAACTCTTTTGCTAGCAAGAGTGCTGCGAAGCAAGATGTTAAAGAACAGTGTAGCATTTTTCTGTGCTTCCACACTCAATGCATCATCCCCAGGAACAACCAACAGCCTCTCCTGTAGTTTATCAACAGCATCAACAATTTCAACAGGGTGCATATCCGAAATCTTGCGCAAGTCGATCTTGAAAGTCTTCTGCGCATTCCAGATATGCCTCTTGATGTTGACAGGCAAAGGCCAAGTGCTATCACCATTTGTTGCAATTTCTGTACCGAGCTGGTATCTGTCAGCCTCAAGTTTCTGATACTCTGCATCAAAGACATCACGTAACTCCCGGATTCCTTTCAAGTCTTCAAGATGTTCATCACTTAAGTATGTTGGATTCCAGTTTACGTCGTCAATCTCATACTTGAAAGTCCTATCGAAGTCTGATTTCTTCATTTTCAGGGAATCCAGCTTCTGCGATTCTATCCATACAGCATCCATACCATCTTCCCCATAGAGAAACTGAATAACATCACCCAGCGAGTTTCTGACTGTGCCATCATATTTGACCATAATGTCCTCCATAGCCTTCACCAATCGCCTCTGGATGTATCCAGTTTCCGATGTCTTCACAGCAGTATCAATAAGACCTTCCCTTCCTCCCATAGCATGGAAAAAGAACTCTTGAGGAGTCAACCCACGCAAGTAAGAATTCTCGACAAATCCACGACTTTCAGGACCATAATCATCTTTCGTGAAATGCGGCAATGTTCGGCCATCAAACCCAAATGGGATCCGCTTCCCTTCCACATTTTGCTGACCAACACATGCAGTCATCTGAGAAATATTAATGAAACTTCCTTTTGATCCTGCCGTCACCATGGCCTTAAGGTTGTTGGTTTCTGCTAAACTCTTTTGAGCACTACTTCCAGCATCATCACGAGCTTTATTCAACACCTACAGGAAAGGTTTATGGGTCAGCATAGATAAGACTGACAGAGCACCAAAAGAAAATTAACTAATAAGTTATAGGAAATAACTAATAAGTTATAGGCATGTTGTACCTGATTAACCCTGTTCTCAAATGTCTCTGTCATAGTTCGCCCTGGTTCAGGGTCCAATTTCTTTTCCGTGAACTGCCTGATAAGGTCTTTCACAGCAGTTTTTGCAACGGAAATAGTTTCATTAATTTTCTCCATTGTTGATGAATCAGCAATCGTGTCACCAATTCCAATGGTAAAACCATTTTGCAGAAGCCAGTAATTTACAAGCCACTGAGTATGACCAAGGAATTTCCTAGCTGCATCAGGACCAACCTCCTCCCTGTAACCCAAGTAAAAAAAAATTAAAACAAATGAGCTCATAAAACCAATTACAACAGTTGGATGTGCCAAGTCAACATATTGCAGGAGCTTACCAAATGACATGCACCAGACTTCCATTACCGGTACCAAGGGTCTTTTTGCAGAGAGTTCCGGCAAGGAGTTCCCCTCTCTCAATTCGCACTTGAGTATCTCCCGGAGTTATGAATCCAGACTCTGAATCGGAGTGCCAAGCAGAGAACCTTAACAAATTAATCTGTTTTGGTATGATAAGATTAAAAACTTGTTTCCCGGTCCACAGAGGACGTGGCTTCAAAATTGCAGGGGCAGGAACTTTCCCGTCAAAGTCTTCCCACCACATAAGCGTATTCATGAAAACATCCTAGAAAGTGGAAAAGATATCAACATAGAGTTAGTTTATTCTCTAATCAAACTGGTAGAGAACTTAAGCAAGTAATGGCTAATGACATTCTTTACCTTTTCTATGAAAGTATCTCTCTTTGTAATTTTACGGCAGCCTAGAAGGGTATCCTGCACAATACCCATCACAGGCCGATTCGCCTGGGGAGATACAATACACTTAGGAACCATCATAAGCTCTAACACCTCGGCTCTGGTTTCGAATGATTGTGGTACATGCATATTCATCTCATCCCCATCAAAATCGGCATTGTACGGAGAGGTGACAGACAAATTCAGGCGGAAAGTAGAATACGGCATAATCCTAATCCTGTGGCCCATGATAGACATTTTGTGCAGACTTGGTTGTCGATTAAACAGAACAAAGTCACCATCAATTAAGTGCCGCTCCACCTGTGGCCAAGAAAGTAAAGAACTATTGTGACATCGAGAAAGAACCAGTGTGGCATGAGGAGTAAATATAATAAAGAAAAGCAGTAAATACTTTGTATCCAAGCTCCAAATGATGATCACTGCTCTTCTTAAGGTACCGAAGATCTAGTCTTTGGCCATCATCCCTAATGATATATTTGGCCCCAGTCTTACCAGGAGGAGGATGTGGCCCATAATCAACAAGCTCCTTCAATCTGCAAAAAAAGGCGTCAACAAAATATACAGAAAATACATTCTGAATATAAAAATAAACAACAACAGTACTAACTTTTCAATGTTATATGGAGTAACCGTTTCTGGATATGTGAGATTCAGGGCAATACTCCACGGCACACCAAGTTCATCGATATTTATTGTTGGATCTGGTGTGATAACAGTACGTGCCGAGAAATCAACTCGCTTTCCCATCAAATTTCCTCTTATTCTGCCTTCCTTTGCCTTTAGCCTACTACATATTGATTTAATAGGCCTCCCTGATTTTTGGGTAGCCTGAAGAAAATAAAGGCCAATCCAGATAAAGCAACATCTGTATGTATCATACCAGATATCTGGAAAGATACGAGAGCATTACCCTTGGCTGTCCAGGCAATTCATTATCAAAATAGGTAGCTATATGAAACTGCAAGAGTTGTGTAAACTCTGATATAATGTGAGCAGGTGCTCCGTTTTTCTCCTGTCTTTTTAAGTTCTCATTGTGTCGAATAATCATGGCAAGCTGATGAGTCAAGTCATCCTGTATCAACAACAAGAAGAAATTTTGAAACATAATAATAATATTGCCAGCTAACACTACTAAAATTTAAACAAGTCCTTGTTCAGTAAACCAAAGTCACTTGCCTCACTTCTGGAGGTGGCATCCATCATTACAGATGGTCTAACAGGGGGTGGGGGAATAGGATGGACTTCTAAAATCATCCAGTCAGGACGAGCATACTTAGGGTTGAACCCTAAGAGTTGACAATCCTCATCGCTAATCCTTTTCAAAACACTCAAAACCTGCAAGAATCTCAAATGCCATCAGATTACCCCAAACTTGAAGAGGTAAGTTCATTATAAAGGACAAAAAACGAACCCTATCAGCACCAAGAGTCTGTTTCCTTTCTGCAGGCTCCGGAAGCTGGTCCGGCTCATCATTCTTCTTCCTTGTCATTTTATACTCTGCAATCATCTTCATACCCTCAATAGTCAGCTTTGGTTGCTGTGAACCACACCCACCACGCTTTTTTTTCACTGGTTCTTCGGTGCTAATGCTATCGTGGTCATCAATCTCATCACCACCATCACATTTGGTCTTATTTTTGCACGCATCCAGAATCTTCTTAAGCCTATTCTTGGGATTCTTGATCTTCATAGCTTGCTTAAACTTATGCTCATCCTTCATGAAAATAACCAATTTGGATTATTCTCAACACTAACATACCCATACAAATTCCCAAACTATCTTCTCTAACAATCATAATCCTACGTTAAATTCAAGACCACAACTAAAGTTAAACACATGACATAAACCAAAAACAAAGAAACACAATCACAAAATGAGCCCCTTCCATACCTCATCAGCCAAGATCTTGGAGCAACTGAAGCAAACACATCTCATAATACTCAACACTGTCTTCATAAACCCAACATGATACATCGGCTTAGCAAGCTCAAGATGGCCAAAATGTCCAGGACACTCCGCCATATTAGCCATACACGTCTCGCACTTCACCTTCCGGTCAATCGTACCAAGACGAACATCACTCAACCCTCCAATCTTAGGTTTACCCTTCTCCGTCGTCTCACTATGCTCAACATGTATAACCGACATTTGCCTCTGAAATCAAAAAAACCATAACACCATTAGAGAGAAACAACCAATACAACACAATTGCTACTTCTAGCTTCCAATTAGCATCGAAACAAGATTCATCAACTAAACTAATCGATTGCTTCACTATTCACTCTCCAAATTCGCAATAAGCAGAAAGAGCTAGAGAAGGGAACATTACGATCTCATCGGGAGAGAGTATTCCAAACTGGACCACACGGACTTTAGAGACTTCAGCCGGAGAAAACGGGAATCGAGTATCCATGGCGGCGAGACTCCGATCAAAAAACGAATCAGCACAAAATCGAAAACCCTAGAAGGGTGAATTTAGAGAGAATAAGAATGAATCAAAACCCTAATTGTTGTGTTTCCTTCTCTTTGCAATTTCAATTTCTAGAGTTAGTTTTCAGTTAAAACTTTGAGCTTAATTCTTTTTTTTTTTCTGGTTTGACGCAGCCAAGATCTGGCGATTCTCTCGTTCTCTAGGAGAGAAGAGATATGAAGAAAAGAGAAGCCGATGGTACCCTAAGCCTCTATTTATAGAGGAAGAGACACCTTCTCTCCCCTTAGAGGTCGGCTTTGTTTATTGGGCCTTGGGCCGTAAATATGTCAGGCCCAGTAATTAACATTACCTTTGTTTCTAATTACTGGCCGTAAATATGTCAGGCCGTAAATAAGTAGTTGTCTACATATCTCTATGACTCTGTCTGAAAGAGAGACTCAAATGAGCTGAATATATACGAACTTTTAGATATAATGCAAATATGCAATACTTGGACACATTCAATCAAATAATCAGTGATGATGTAAAACTTGTGAATGTGAATATTGAGGACAAAGATAATGCCATGATATCGTTGTGTTTAGTGTCTCCTTTGTTGACAGCACTTAATTGTGTCAAAGAGGCTGAAAGAGCCAATTAATAAGTCTAGAGAAATTTATTGCTTCGTGGCCAACAGATGGTATAATCAAAAGAGTCTTATAGAAAAAAAAA
>OVAF01001905.1:1621-12604 GCA_900406245.1 Odontarrhena argentea | reverse complement strand
AAAAAAGACAGAGAACCCCCTATGCCTTGTTCACCAAAAAGAATGCATCTTTCTACTTACTATCACTGTATCAATCACTAGTTACATTTTTTCCCTCTTTTGTTCCATCTTCCACTGTGACAGCTTCAAGTCGCTTTGACAATTGCTCCACAGAGGTCTCTTCTTCCCCTTCTTTTCTCCCCCCTCCCTCTTCTGCTACCTTTTGTTTCTCTCTTTCATCATAATAGTCGAAATCATCTAAGATTGATGTGTGTGCCTCGTATTCTTTGAATATTTTCAGCATCTCATTCCCCTGACGTACCTTCACCTATACAAGTTCATCAACTGAATTAGTCACTTCACCACAAATTTAATTTTTCTGTCAGTTATTGCCATGCAACATTCAGTTCACTTGTTCCATGTTTTGCTTAGTATCCCGCTCCAGAAACCAAAAACAACAAGTGCAAAATTTCTAGACAACAGTGAACGAATGATGATATGATTATATAATGAAATACGTAAGGCACCTCCTGAGAGTCTCGGCTGTGTGTCACTGGCTTGTTGTCATTGTTTTGTAATAGAATATGACTAAATCGGTTATTCGGTACATCTTTCACAATATGCCATTTCACTGGGAACTGCCCGCTCCATCTGTCTTGCAGCCAGTAAGCAGCATCCTTCTCAAAATCTACAGGTCCGACCATTTCAGCCACCCCACAGAATTGTCCACTAGCATTTACCTGCGACGTTTAAACTCTGATTAAGCTTACAGTTCCCTTAAAGCATCAGAGGGTTATCAATTCCACCGAAAATATATATACAATTACATTAAAAGATAAAAGAAAAAGCCATACCGAAAAGAACAGAAAGATTGGACATTTTCCACCACTCTTCTCCGCATCTCGATAAGCAGTATCTAATTTTTTGTTGCCATGTGGCGTGCTAGCCCAGACATTATACTTGATACTTCTGTGGACATTGTCTTCACTAAATGACTTGACGATAAAGAATTTAGCATTCTTATAATCTGTCACAAATTCTGGATGGTTGTACAAGTTGGGATTTGGTCCAGCTGTACTTGCTTCATCACCATCAGAAGAGCATAGTCTAGAGCTATTCTTGCTCTTTACCCTGCTTGATGCCCTTGGTCCTCGATTACCATACAGATCATTAGTGGTAGGTACAGAAGCCTGCTCCTTCTCTCGCCGTTTACCTATGTCAGGGTTTAATCTGACTGAATTATCAGCTCCATAATACGAGGCGACAGAGGTGGGAGTCTGGTAAGATCCTAAATGATAATAACCTGCCAAAGAAGAGCTTGATGCAACCCCACTCCCATGCAACGGTAACTGAAAAAGGTGCCAAAAATGTGATAAGTCCATAAAACTGTGAGCTAATTAAAGTTAAAGGAGTATGCCAAAGACGCTTTCATTCTCCAAAACCTTTTAAAAAAATAAAGAAACTAAAGATTGAACGCCTATGCAGAGCCCTAAACCGAATAACAAATGAAAAAATTTCATGGCTCTTCTACATTGCGCCTCTGTATTCACAATCTTACAAGGAAAAGCTAAAGAGTTGTCGAAAAAACACTAGAGATACTAATAATCAGTGGCACTTTTATGCAGTTTTCTTCCTTGTAAAAAGCTAACCAATCCAAACAAAGCTTTGGTACATCAGCCCACAAAACTAATCATAAGAGGCAGATGGAAAGAGTTTAAACCTGTGAAGCATTATGGTCATATGGCCCAAGTATACCCATCGTCTGTGGATAAGGTATAGAGGATATCAAAGCATTGTCCCCTTGATTCCCAGATATATTGGCTCCACCATATTGCCCAAAAGGAATCATGTAAGCAGAAGTGGGATCAAAACGGGAGTTGTCAACATAATGCGGGTAATAAGGCGCGGAGATTGGAATTTGGCCTTCAATCATTATAGATGGATAAGGGTTGTAGCTAAAACCAGGGTGGTACACATAAGAAGAATTATCATTGTAGACAACCTGAGAAGAAACAACACATAAGATAAAGTATGAAGCAAGAGCTAGATAACAACAACATAAAACGAGAAAAAACTCATCCTGACCTGTGGAACATGCATGCCTTCCTGAGCAATATATTGCGAATATCCATCCCAATTATTCATGCTTTGTGCATAACCTAGAAAACAACTAATACAATGAGCACTCATATCCATTTTTTGCTTTCAGTTAGGCGAAGAGAGATTAGAAACAAAAATATCACCAGAATGTGCAACATCCCAATCATAAGGATAGAAACTGGTAGGGTTTTGAACGTTATAATATGGAGAAGGAACAATGGCGGCAGAAGAAGAAACATTCCTTCCATCGTCTGGAGAAACCTGCTGGTGAAACGAATGAACACATTAAGATGGCTTGCGAAATCGAAATAGAAAAAAGAATGAATACCTGTTGGACGCCATTATCCGTCATCATCGGTCTTTCCCCTGCGCCAAGTCAAAGAAACGAACATTGGAGAAATTAACGGTGGTCTAGGGTTTGGGGGTTGAAATTGGGGGAAATTTGTAAAAAAAAAGAAAATCGAAATCGGAGAGAAACAAAAGAGGAAAGAAAATGAGTGTACCGGAAGAGACGATTCTTCGGTTGCGGGGGTTTCTGGAACAAGCGGGATCCATGGAGGAAGAAGAAGATCTGAGAGAGAGATCGGAGGTTTTTTTTTCTTTTGGTGAGATTTGGAGAATTTTGAAAAGACTCTTTGAACTTTTGTGGGACCCGTACTACGACAAATATTTAAGGATTCGGTTTAAAACTTATTATTATAAGGCGGTTTGAGTCACGGCCCCAACTCCCAATAACTAGACGATCCAACTTGCGTCGTTTCGTTATCGGATAATATGTCCACAAGTCAAAGTCCTCTTTATAAGTCAAAAGGTCTCATTCGCACGTAAAAGTCTTAAATTTATGTGGTTTAATATTGGGTTAATCTCGATTATGGTTTACACTGAACCAATTAAAATCGATTTTAGCATTAAAAAATAAATTAATTAGTTTCCAAACGCAATTTTTGAATCACTAATTATACAAATTATCCGGTTAAGACCCGGTTCAATTTTTTTTTTTTTGATCAAACCAAATTTGTATTCCATTTAAAATGAACCAGTAGCAAAGTCAAGAGAACACAAAGCAAATTTAGCTAAACAATCAGCTAGGACAATTGCCGTACGAACAATAAAGATAAAAGAGAAGGTTTCCGTAAGGCATCGGATGTCATACAGAACGCTTCTCAGCTCGTTGGTGACTCCTTTGTTGAGAAGTGTAACGAGGTCCAAAGAATCCATAAACACATTACGATGTTGGATGTCTAAGGTAGATGCTGCGATTAGGGCAGTTTGAAAAGCTAAAGTCTCTACTGTGATAGCTGATGAGACAAAGCGGTGGGTATCAGAACCTTGGGCGAAGACTTCTTGCTGAAGAGATTTGGAGATCCATGTTTTTCTACCGTTCAAGTTTGGTGGGCCCTGTATCACCACCATCTTTAGAGTTTTGCACAAAACTAATGGGCCTAGGCCCAAACTCAAATAATCTTGATGTTGTCCTAGTTGTTTCACCGGAGAAACATCTTCACGCCGTGGGAAGCACAGGAGTATCTCCTCACCGTGGCTTAAGCAGTTTTTGTGACATAAGTCAATCCCTGATCCACCTGAAACAAAAAAGCATCTCCAGTTACCGTAGCGATGGCTCGCCGGAGGTCGGAGGTTTTGGTAGCCGGGAAGCGCGGCGGTGGTCGTGATTTCTTCGTGCACAAAAAGTATGTGACATTTAAGATCTTGAGAAGTAAATGGTCGGTTGAGGTCTTTGATTCGTGGTCGAGGTCGATGATGATTTTGGTCGAAAGTAAACTCTGAGTGGATGAGAAGGGAGGAGCCGGTAGTGGAGCGAGGATATGGATTGGGAGGTGGATCTGGAGGGACCGGAGGTTTTGGAGGGTTTGGTGGTGTTGGAGTGAGCAACCTCCGGTGAAGAAGCAGTGTCGTGTGTTTCGCTGGAAGCCATGACTGGAGATGAAGGTTCGAGATCGCATTCGTTGAAGCAAGATGAGAAGTCATCGTGAAGCCTGGAGTGGAGGAGACGTTCGTTCAGGTTGCGAGAGGAGGAGACGTTCGTTCGTTCAGGCGGAGGTGTGGAGTCGACGAGATCCCATCTCGGAGTGGAGTGGCGGCTACAATACTTACCTCGAAGTGCGGGCCTGAGAGAAACTCAAGAGTCAAGAGACTAGGGCGAACTGATAATGACCCGGTTCAATTTAAGGTGTCTAATTCTAGTGAAATAAAATGTTCATGTATTAAATTAATTGAATCTTTTAGTTTATGATGATAGTCGATGGACGAAATAGTACAAAAAGAATCCACTTTAATCGGTATAGTACAGGAGGAACAAAGCCGGCAATCCATTTAGATTTTCATTTCGGTTTTTGATTTTTATAAAGTTATTTTTGTTTACCAATTTATCGGCCATAGTATTTTATTAAAATGAATAGAGATTACAAGGCTTTGAAGTCCAACCAATACAAACATGAAATGATTAGCAATAGTGATAATGATTAGGTTTTTTCCAAAAATTATATTCGGTTTTAATTGAATGTAATGTTGCATCTTCAGTCATATAGTGTACACAAATGAAAACTAACCGAAAGGCACTAGAATGTATTATTTGTGTATACTAACTTATAATGCGTTACACACCCGGTTTTTTTTTTTTTTTTTTGCCTACTAACAATTTTATTAAGATCAAATCAAAGTTACAAAATAGATACACATATTACATAAGTAGATATATGCGCAATACAGTGATAAATAAAAAACAAAAGAATGAATTTGACGATGTTTTTAATTACCCACTCGGTTTCTATGTATTATTTCATTCTTCTTTTTTTTTTTTAACTAATAAATGATTTTTCATTTTAAGTGAAAAGGACATTATGAAAAACACTTACCGTATAAGTTCGAAAAGAAAAAAGACTTGTATATGTATCTCATTGGAACATTTCTCATGAGTTCATCTTGGGGATTGATGGATCAATATGCAAGAAAGAGTGAAAATACGGTAAATAGGGAAAAAAAGAGATAAAAATAGATATAAATGGGCGTTTGTGCCACAAATGGCCTTTACCATTAATTAACCTTCTTTCTTCGTTAAGTTCCATTTTTTAAAACCCATTCTTTCTTTGACCTCAAGCTTCCTTTTTCATCATCTTTTCTTCTTCAATCTCAAAACACAAACGAGGTAAAGAAACACAAGTAGGTAGAAGACGAAGGTGCACGCACATGTTATTGATTTCTCGTTGTGCAATCTCTAAACTTTGACCTCATCTCTTTCGCATTATCTTAAAAGGTTAAGTACAATTATGTATCTCATGATTCCTTCGGGGTACACATGCAGGATTCAACTGAACAGAGATGCTGAAGTTTCTTATCCTTTACTCATTATTATTCATACATTCTTGTGCTGCGGCCCCAAAGAAACCGGCTGCTGCCGCGGCTGTTCCTGCCAAGAAATGGCTCACCCTTAGAGGTGTACTATTTTTCGCAACATGTATCTATTTTGTTGGTATAGTGTCAATACTAGATAAATCCAGGTTGTTTGTTTGTTTTCTAAAAACATACTTGTCTTTCAGGAAAAGAGCCTGCAGTCGTGGCGAGAGGTGGCTTCTCGGGTCTTTTCCCGGAGTCAAGCGCCCCTGCAAACGACATGGCTATTAGTACCAGCTCCCCTGGCCTCACAATCATGTGCAACCTTCAGATGACAAAAGACGGCGTAGGCATTTGTTTGTCTGATATTAGGCTTGACAATGCAACCACCATCTCCACGCTCTTCCCCAAAGCCCAAAAGACCTACAAGGTCAATGGTCAGGACCTAAAGGGCTGGTTTCCCCTTGACTATTCTGCTGAAACCATCTTCTCCAATGTCTCATGTACGTCAGTCTTATCTTTTCCTCCCTTCAATAATGCTCCCCACCACCACACCTCTTCATGTTTTCTGTTATTGAGCAGTGGTCCAGAACATCTTTTCTCGTCCTAGCATCTTCGACGGCCAACTGCCAATTTCTGCCGTGGAGGACGTAATGGGGACCACGCCTCCAAAGGGGACCCCGCCTCCAAAGTTCTGGTTGAGCGTTCAGGTTTCTCTTCTTCCTCTGTTTGAGAAAATGATTAACCAACGTGGGAGCGTTCGTGGTAACTAAACGAGAAATAATTGCAGTATGACGCCTTCTACATGGAACACAAGCTGGGCGCAGCCGAGTACCTGAAAAGCATGCGATTCGTTAACATTACTGTCGTCTCATCTCCGGAGATTGGTTTCTTGAAAAGCATCGGGAGGGACGCAGGCAGGGCCAAGACAAAGCTCATATTCGAGTTCAAAGACCCTGAGGCAATTGAGCCCACCACCAGCAAGAAGTACATCGAGCTTAGGCAGAACCTTGCAGCCATCAAGGCCTTTGCTTCAGGCATTGTTGTTCCCAAAGACTACATTTGGCCCCTTGACTCGGCTAAGTACCTTAAGCCGGCCACCACCATTGTGACCGATGCCCACAAAGCCGGTCTAGAAGTCTATGCTTCTGGGTTTGCAAATGACATGCGAACCAGCTTCAACTACAGCTATGATCCCTCGGCGGAGTATCTCCAGTTCGTTGACAACGGCCAGTTCTCTGTTGATGGCATCATCACTGATTTTCCGTCAACGGCATCACAAGCCATCAGTGAGATGACTTGCTATTTACACTCCTCATAGCATCCTCAAAAACTTGATACATAGGAAGAAGCTAATCCCCTTACTTGTCTGTGTTGTTGCAGCGTGCTTATCTCACCAAAAAGGTAATCTCCCCAAAGTAAGTAAAGCATTGGTTATAACTCACAATGGAGCAAGTGGAGATTATCCAGGCTGCACCGATCTGGCTTATCAGAAAGCGGTGAATGATGGAGCAGACATAATCGACTGCTCTGTCCAGATGTCTAAAGACGGAATAGCTTTCTGCCATGATTCAGCAGACCTCACAGCAAGTACCACTGCTATGACTACTTTCATGTCCCGAGCCACTAGTGTTCCTGAGATCCAGCGTACCAGAGGCATTTTCTCTTTTGATCTCACATGGGCCGAGATCCAGTCTCTGAAGCGTAAGAAATTGATTTCTTTCAAGTTTTCATTGTTAGCTAAATCACTGAGATTAGGATGTCTTTGTCTTCAGCGCAAATCATTAGTCCCTTCCCGGCTTCCACGGGATTCCAGAGAAACCCAGCAAACAAGAATGCAGGGAAGTTTACGACTCTTGCTGACTTCCTCCAGTTCAGCAAATCAAAGGCAGTCCCTGGAGTTCTGATCAATGTCAAGGCAAGCTTTTTTAATTCTTAAAATGCACCTTCATTTGCTCCACTAACGCTTTGCTTTACAGAATGCTGCTTATTTAGCCTCAAAGAAAGGCCTTGGAGTCGTAGACGCTGTCAAGTCTGCTCTGACCAACTCCACACTCGACAAGCAATCAACCCAAAAGGTTTTGATTCAGTCAGATGACAGTTCGGTTTTGGACAAGTTTGAGGCTAAACCTCCGTATACTAGAGTCTTAAACATTGAAAAGGAAATTGGAGATGCTCCCAAACCATCTATCGAAGAAATCAAGAAGCACGCAGATGCTGTCAACGTGAGGAGATCTTCCCTCTTCACCATCTTCGAAAGCTTTGCCACAGGGAAAACTAAAGTGCTTGAGGAAATGCACAAGGGGAATATCTCTGTTTACGTCTCGGTGCTAAGAAACGAGTACATCGCCATAACGTTTGACTACTTCTCCGATCCTACGACAGAGCTTGCCACGTTCATTGCAGGAAGTGGCGTTGATGGAGTCATCACGGAGTATCCTGCCACTGCTACCAGATACCTAAGTAAGTGTAAACCTCTATCAGATCATGAAAGAACAATATACATATAAACAAGATCAATAACAAAGATGTATCTGATGCCAAATGCAGGGAGTGAATGCTCAGATTTGGACAAAGAACTGCCCTATGCCATCTTGCCCGCGCAACCTGGCGCCCTACAAACCGTGGCAGTCAAGGAAGCACAGCCACCGGCTACTGCCCCAAGCCCGCCTCTTGACACCAAAGACGTGGTAGATCCACCTCTGCCTCCAGTTGCAAATTTGGCCGCCGGAGGTGCTCCGACAAATTCCCCTGCACGTTCAGGCACCGTTTCCACCACCGCTAATTTCGGCATGTCCTTGCTGGCAGTGCTGGCTTTGGGAGTTCCCTGCATTGCTTAATAAAGGTTGATGCACAATTCATAAAGTTATCCCACCCCTCTCACTGAGACTCTTACACCATATATTTCTAGCATACGTTACAACAAATATAAGTACATGTATAGGCACACTGCAATCAAAGCTCTAAAGAAGCCTTGTTAGTTGTGTAGGAGTACTGATTAGATCAGAGATTGTAATTTTTGGTAATTTACAAATACAATTTTTCTCTCTTTTTGTTTCCTCTCTGCAACTAATACTCTCGCAACAGGAATAGTAAAGCTGCAAAATACGGACATCAATAATCAATCAAGTCACTATACATTGGTGTAGATTAATCAGATAACCACAAGAAAATCTAGTCACTCTCTCCTAACATACAATATGCCAAGAGAATCAACACTCGAATTGCAGGATCTACTTTGCCTAATCTGTTATTAACAAGTATTCTACTTTGCATTGTGGTCTCTATACGGTGTTGCTCCTCTATGAAATTGAAAGATGTTCCTTTTAGCAGTCTTCAGTTGCTGAAATTAGGACTCAATTATGAATCACAATCATCATCTCTCCCCAAATCTCCAAGGAATGTCAATAGAAGAAACAACCAAAGCCCAGAAAAAGTTGATCATAAAGATCCAGAATTTTTAGTAAAAAACAACCATAATACATGACTAAATGGCGAACATCTACCAGTCCAAATGGAAAGGATGATACCCAATTCTGGCCGGAGCAAATCAGTATCCCATTCTCCGATCTGTAGGCAATGCAGGAAACGATTCAGTGCCATCATGATCCTCAGATTGAACGGTGGATCTGTATTTTCAACACAATTTTCCGGCGTGGATAGTGAAGAAGATATACTGTACATGCAAAAAAGTTAGACTCTTGCCTTCATGTTTCTGCTTTTGGAAGAAGATAAAGATTCAAATGGCATTTTCTTATTGGTTATTGCTTTCTAATTACAATATTTGTGTACCCCCCTCCCTATGTTACAAGTTAGCTTTGTTGTTGAAGAATATAAAATATTGATGTCTCTCTAAACATCCTACTTCTCATTTTGTCCTCATGGTCTAAGCCGCTTTTTCCAGCAATCTCGCTTTCACAGTCCAGTTATGTCCTTCTTGGGCCGCTTCCTTCCTTCTAGTCTAAAAAACCACAGATTTTTCAAGCGGCGCTTCCTTCCTTTAGTGGCTCTTTCGTTTCTTTATCTATTCCATTTGTTTTGGTTTTCTCCTTTTGAAATTCTTCCTCCACGGTCTTCTTGCTTTCTTTATCTGCTCCACCTGTTTTCGATTTCTCCATTTCGGCATTCTTCTTAGCTTCTGCCTCGAGTTGTTTTGCGTTTTCTTCATGTGCACGGTTGAACAGTCTTACAAAATTTAGAAGAGTCGAGACCACTGCAATTTACTACCATTAGCTAGGTTCAGACAACTGCAAACACTTGTATACATGGAAGGATATGCATACCTTGTTCAAAAGGGCACTTAGCTGGGTCTTCACCAAAGTAGAGAATTAAGCCATCCACGTTTCTTCCCTGCAATACACAATTTCATTAGCCAAGTTCTCAACCACCAATAGAGAAAATCACTATTGAACAACGGATTTTTGGGGAACATACCACTCCCGAATAAAGTGAAGCCAAGGACCTTACTTCTGCTTCCGCATGATAAAGGAACTCCTTCAATATCTGAGAAAAAATAAAAAAAGACCTTGAGAGGTATGATCAAACAAGAGTGAAATGGATTAATTATCAACTCCCTAATTGTCCATGGATCGGCATTCTCAACACATGTTTGTCTGGTCCATTAGTTAGTTAGTTAGTACTAATTCAGGGATCAGAATCCCACGTCCTGCTTTTCTTTCTTATGAGACTAGATTGCTCTCCTAGTAAACTGTCTGTGTTTCTCATGTATATTTATCTTTATACATCTTTTCTGGTCCCATTGAGAAAGCCTTGAAGAGTGAATCAGTAATATACCTTGTTAAAATTGTGAGAGATTGGGCCATCATTTTCGGACAAGGAGAGTTCTTGAACCACTTTCTCGAGTCCCTTATTTAAAGCTTGCATCTCCTCAGCCAAAAACTTCAGTTGAATCTGAACCAAAGTTAAGGAAATTAACAGTTTCAAAGTTTTCTTGTCGATCTACCTTGAAATTGCACAAGAACTGTGAAAGATATGTACCTTTGTTGCAGGCTCCAGAGAGGATAAATCTTTTGTGAAATCTAAAACTTCTGGCATTTTCTCAGCAAGAATCTGCAGAGAATCCATCAGACTATATCTTTCCCTCCAGTTAGGAAATCGATAAAGCTACAGAAGGGCAAGCTATAGTACTCACTTTGCATAGATAATGCATCAGCGTCATACGGTTATTGCGCGCCCGTGTTTCACTGAGTTTAGGCAGACTGTCCAATTTAAATCCAACCGCAGCACCTAAATAGAGACTACGTTGAGAGCATGATAAAAGATAAAGGCAAGAATTAAGATGACTCATTTTCGAACTCACCCCTAGCCGTTCCCTGGTTTAGTGCGTTTCCAAGGGACAAGATCGTCTGCATTATTCTTTTGAACTTTTCTGAATTCTTTATCTGATGAACAGAGAAACAAAAGAGCATTGCACTGGTAAAGTATGTTTTACTAATGTTAGGAAGTGACCTAGACGACCCAGTTGAGTCTAAATTACCTGTTCTGCTGCGGAGTTCACAACACTTAGACTATTCTTGAGTTCAGAGATCTAACAAA
>OVAF01001904.1:0-18609 GCA_900406245.1 Odontarrhena argentea | reverse complement strand
TTTTTTTTTCCCCTTTTTTTTTTTTTTTTTTTTTTAAATGCTTGGGTCATTTGGATAAAAAAAAGGGTTTATTTCAACTAATTCTTTTGTTGTTGGAAAGATTTCCCGACCAGGTGATTGATAATTTGGCAAGGTTCAAGATTTCGTTAGACATTTAGTCCGGAAAAAATTAGAAATTAAATAGAGTTAGTTTTAGGTGTTTTATATTAAACATATGTGTAAGTATTATATTTCCAGTAATTACATTAAAGATGTGTTGGTTCAGCAGTTGGTGATGTGTTTAATTCACCTTAAGATACTAAGTTCGTACGTTAGAACTGCGATTTCCTATTTTTTTTGTCTGCTTTTTGTTAATGAAACGCGAAATGATAAAATTACCCTTGTCTTCATCCTTAAGCATGCGATTCTGCAACCTTAATTTTTGCGGCCACCATTTTTTTTTCGCGATTTCTGCTTCATTTACATACAGATTTTGTGGTTTTACATCATAACATGATAGATCGATGGGTGGCCGGCCACAAGCTTCAGCACGGCCGGTCTGGGTGGCCGGTGTGGGTGGACCGGCCACAACCTTCATGTTGCCCGGTCTGAGTGGTCGGTCTGGGCACTGTGGACAACTCAGCTTCCCACCGGGTAGTGGCACCAGGCAGTTATGAGGAGAGTTGCCCGGTCCGGATGTGCACTGCGTTCAGCTTATGATCGAGACTTGTGAGCTTCGTAACTCCCTCAGTTCTTGTCCGATTTGCATGATTCAAAGCTTCACGTCCTCCTTAAGTGCATGGCTATCTCCTGGTGAAATCTCAAGCCAAAAACGTGAGCCAAACTCCAGATACGGCCTCATCTTCAACCCATCTCGATCAGCCTTGATGGTCCCGGACCAGACTTGGTAAAACGATCATTACTCGGTCAATTCATGGGCAAATGCTGCGATTCCAACTCCCAGCTCTTCATAACACACCAGACTACAATCCTTCTAAATTTCACTTCAGTATCCCATGTAGCTTCGTGTGCAACCTGATCGTCACAAGACATCGAATCCGCCTTATCAACCAAGATGACTTCAAACCATATGAAACTCCAAAGGCTTTTGCACACTCCCATGGTCTCATTTGACTCTAGTAGCTTCCCATAATTCTTTCCAAGTTTCCAAGCTCCAAAAATACCTAGAAATGCATGAATGCAATGCAAAATGCAATAAAACCGAGAAAACTAACTAAATGCAATCCTAGAATGAAATATTTACAAAACATGCTAAAACCATGCAAGTTCAATACCAAAGTAAGACTTTGTAGCAATAAATCAAGGCTTTAAACATGGTAAAATAACATGTTATCAAGGACACGATTGATCATATGTTTACAGAGAACATCTCCGAGTCTTTTTCATCTAAACATCTTTAATTCATGCATCCGGGTTTACTAATAGTAAAATCAAATAAATTTGAAAATTAAACCAAAAACATAGTTTAGAAGTAAATTCATTATGAAAATACCATTTAATATTGTATTTCAATAAAGTAAAAGTATTTTATGACTCCAAGTTGATCATAACAAATTGCAAATTTAAAAAAAAAAATTTGAATGTGTTAAATTTATCAATCAGCGAAAAAAGTTGTATATAAAAATGNCCTAAAAAAAAAAAAAAAAAAAAAAAAAAAAATGCATATAGCTAGCTCATTATTCATTAGTAAGTAGGAGCATTTAGTTAAAGTTTTGCACATACTGTAGTTTCAAAAAATTATTGGCCTTATACCCATTTTAAGATTTCTCATAGTTCCATTGACATTTTTTTTATTCTCAAAATTAATGAAATTTTCAAACTGTCAAGAAACAAAAAAAAAGGTTTTGAGATTTCATTATGAAATTTATTCTTCAAACTTTCAGAAATAAAATTAAATAAGAACTCATAATGTAGTTACTTATCAAGACATCTAATTTGGAAATAAAACTTATTGATTGGTGTTCAAATTAGAAGAAACTAATTTACTAATAAAATTCGGCCATGTTGTCTAACGGTTTGTGGTAGTGTCGTCATTGTATCACGGCATGGGTTCAACTCAATTAACTACATATTGCATGTTCTTTGAAAAAAAAAATACTAATAAAAATTTAGAAAATCTACTACGAGATCGAGCTAGCCTTTTCCGTCTATAGAGCGAAAAATCGAAGATAGAGACAAGTTGGGGAAAACTAATATGAAACTCGTCAACTTCGTCTAGGATAATGAAAAATGCATACTAAATCTCTAAGGAATTAACAATATCTTAGTATAAAAATTAATAATAACATAACATAATAGATGTACCGAGTAAAGAATAAAAGATCATTGTTTTTAGAGTTTTCATACATATTAAAAAAAAAAAAAAGGCCAATGATAATAACATTTTTTTGAATTATACAATTTCCTATAACTCTACACCAATAGTAATTAATATATACAACACATACTTCTTAAAAACTGTAATTTTTTCCATCACTCGTAAAAATGCATAGAAACATGAATAAAAACAGTCTTCCAGAAATAAAAAGACAAAATCTTTTATCTAGACATATCTCCGTGTTTTGTCCTCACTCACATGACACCGCGAATCACTTCATAGAAGGTCACCAATCATTTTATCGCTCTAGCTTATGCACACTTAACTCTGAAGTTCTCTCTGAGCAAGTGACCAATAATTGTAAGTGCACTTGATGATATGGGTAGGCAAATCGATTATTTTTTTGTTTTATAACTAAATCCAAGATCTTACCTGATGAGTGGAAAATAATAAATCTATTTAAACAAAGTATTGGTAAGGTATGAAAAGACATTAAATTCTATCATCCGTGTTAAATAAACTTCAAAACTTCAAAAATACGATATGTTATATATGATAAATTGTTACGATGCATGATACATTATTTCGTCTATTTGGCCGGCTTTTTTTCAGTTTTATGAAATTCTATGCATCATAAATAAATAAATGAATAGTTAAATCCAGAACATATTGAACTTGACCAAACAAAAAAAAAACAAGTCGTTGACTAAGGGTCGGGTGGTTTAGGCCACCAACCTTCCATTGTATATTTGTTTAAATGTTTTCTTCTTTTTTATTTTTGGCTAAATGTTTTCTTCCTATTTCTTAGATTTCATTGTTACGTCTTTTTTTTTTTNTTTTTTTTTTTTTTTTTTTTTTTTTTTTTTTTTTTTTTTTTTTTTTTTTTTTTAATCAATGGCATACATGATATGAAATATGCAACAACAAAAGAGAAAGCTAAACGTGTAAAAAGGAATCTAATGCTTTATTTATTCATATATCTACCCCACACAAAGAGCATTTCATAATATTTCATGGCCGTATTTAGTGAGCATTACAAAATTGATCATAGAGCAACAACTATAGAGGGAAGTTCTAAAATCATTTATTGTAGACCAACTTTATAAAATCATTTATTATAGTGTCTCTTAATCTAATTGGTTTTAAAATAAAATAAAAATCATTTATACGATTAAGCACACCTTTAATTGAAATAAATTTTGTCACGGAGGATAAAGTTCGGAACAGGCTTTTCTCTCATTTAATAGATATAACATTACATTAGAGTTTATACAACTTTTTTTTTTTTGGGCTCACAGTGTATGCGATTAAACCATATTAGTGTAATTAGTAGGTTAACATATATCAAAGTCCATGTGCTAATACTCCTTTCAAGATGGCGAGAATACTGAATGCAAAACCATCTTGCTAATAAGAGTATTGAACTCAAGTTTAAGTTTTCACTCAAGATATTACTCGAGTTTAAGTTTTCAGTCGTTTTAAGACTGCACCGTTTATCTTTAGTAAAATAAGTGTAACTTAAGATCTATTCGTTACAATTGCTTTAAACCACTTGAAAAGGAAGGATGACATCTTCCTCTATCATGTGTCAAAAATCTCAAATCAATCTATGAATGGGAATGTCTTCATTTGATCCAAACTTTTATTATATGAAACTGCTCCTCTTCACAAGTCTTCAGTATTAAAGATATAAGTTCTTAAACACAACTTCAGATGACTTGATTTAACTTAAATATAAACTATAAAACTCGTAGATATATTCGGTGTGAATTTGAGCTTCCTGCATAATGTATAAGATATCCACTGAGCCTCGTACTTCTTCTTAAGGATTCTGCTTGAGAAAAAATCATTTTATGGACATTTTTGCCTTAAGAATCTAAATGCACTTTGTAGATCTAGAAATAGTGAAAACAACATTTTATACCGAAATCATGTAAATTATAGAATAAAAAGCGGTAAATTATTAACTTTATTAAAACAAATAAACATAGTTTTTAAAATTAGACGTATGTAAGACTTGAACATCAATTGAAACATTTTTACTGACATGCTACCTTCCGACTTAGAGAAGTTAAGAGGATTTACCTTATCGAAGATAATTTCCAATAATGAGAAGATTTATATATTAAATTGGCGTCTCCCACAAGAAAAAAATCACACTTTTAAAATTCTTTAGGAGTCATGTAGACTTTTTTCTTTCCACCATAAAATTAGTGTGGCATATTACACCATTTGCAAGCTTGGTAATCTAAATTACCATAGCTGGGAAAGAAGAAAACAAATCGTTCATTCAGCTCATTGACAAAAACAAAAACAAAAAAAAACAAAAATATTAAAAATTGAGGGTTTATGGAGGAATGGGGGTTGAGATTTAGTTGGGAGTTAGGTATGGCAAGCTTAACGTCTCGCTCTCATATGTCTACATCGCTTATCTTAGCCAAACTCAAATTAACAAATAATCGTTGACCCATTTCAAATTTTAGAACATATTCTTCATATATTTATTCTTTAACTATTACTCGATCCCTCATTCCCTCCATTTAAAAAAATAGATTTCTTACAAAATAAAATATTTCAAAAAATATATTATATATAGTTTGTATACACCTTTACTAGAAAATTATTGTTTCAAGAGGTAATAATTATTTTTCTAAAAGTGCAATTGGTTTATAGTTATGGGAAAACTAAGGTGCGCTACTGAACCATCTTCAAAAAGTGGATTGCATTACTTATTTTAAAACCGAGGGAGTACATTCTTTTATTTTTATTTTTGTCAACAACAAATTATGCGCATTAAGTTGGACTCAAACTCAGACGGTATCATAGCAATGACACTAGAACAAACCACAAGACTATATATTTATTGGACGGGAAATTGCATATTTATTATGAAATATTAATAATTTTTTAATATGCATGAAAACACAAAAAAACTACTCGGGTTTAGTTCTCGGAATTGTCTCGGGCCAAGCTGTCAAAGTAATTGACTTTCATTACCTACGACAATTACAAAGTGTAATGAATTATCATCCAAGTATAAATTTGGAATGGAAAAATATAATATTAATAGCAGTTGCATTTTTTTTTTTTTTTGCGCAATAGCAATTGTTCTCAGGTCCTTTTAATCGTCTTGGGCCTAGCTGTCAAAGTAATTGATTTTCCTTACCTACGACAATTATAAAGAGTAATGATTTTCCAACCATAAGTCTAGCTTGAATATATTTCGTTCACATAATCAATGCCGTAACTCAGCAGCTTACATCCAATTTATGTTGTAAATTATCAACTTAGATGGATTTGTAGTCATACTCAGACCATAATCGATCGGATTACTAGCTAATTTCAACATAATATAGACGAAGAGACTCGATTTCAAATATAATGATTATTATTTTATAATTGGAATCCCAAAATCTCATGATATATGCGATAGGTTTGAAAAACATTAGTTTTTTTTCACAAAAAGACATAATAAAATTTGATTATCTATATTATGAAAATGAGTTTTTATGTACATATATTACTATCAGATCTATTTTATTAATAAGATATATATCTGACGTATAACATAAACTTAAGCACATAATTGTCTTAAGGGTATAATGTATTCAAATAACAAAATAAATTAATATTTTGACTTTATTATTATGTTTTATGTTTTCGTGGATCATTTTGCTTATGATTGAAACACCTATAATTTTTTTTTTTAAAATCGACTCCTTNAAATATTTTTTTTTTTTTTTTTTTTTTTTTTTTTCATATAAACTTGTTTGATTAAACCAAAGGAATACACATAGCCCAAACAAGGGAAGCATTACATGAAACTAATCCCATCACAGGGAACCAACTGAAACTAAAAACTGAACCAAATGTACATAGCCCAAACAAGGGAAACGAAAGCCCAAACGAGGGAAGCTGGTGGAATCAAAGCGAACGCCCAAACGAGGGAAACTGGTGGAATCGAACACAAACACTTGAACAAACCCCTGAAAATTTACCACAATAAACCTTGGTACTCAGTAACACAAGCCTTGACCGCAAAGCCTGAAAAACTAGAAACAAACATCTTTGCTGAATGAGCTTGAGGATTGGGACACCAGAAGCTTCCCTATTTATTGCTATCGACAAGGAGACTTCAAAAAGCCGGTTAACAGGCCTAAAAGCAACACCAGAATGTCGAAGCCACGAGAAGACAAATGAACAATCCCTCTTCGAAACCAGAACTTACCCACTCCTTGGGATTAGGAAACGCAAAGCAAAGAGAGAACTAGACAAGATCAAGACTCCAGTCCTAACTCACACCTTTGAGCACCAAGAGAACACCACAAAAACTAACAAAGACCAAACCTAAACGAACCAAAGAGCTACAGAGAAGGCATGGTAAAACCACAACCAAAAGCAAAACTAGGAAAGAAGCGACCAAACCGAGAGAAGCGAAGGCGAAAACCACCTCTCCGCCGCACCATAAAGTGGACGAAGCCTATTGACTCCACCACTAAGCGCCGGAGACCCGTCAATCCTGATGAACACCGCAACCAAGATCTGAGGAAGCCTTCAAACGCAAGCACGCCGGAGCACCAGACCACCACACACCTAAACAACACAGCCACAAGACAGAGACACCGACAACGCCAAGGAGAAAAGAGGGGAAACAAAACCAGGGGAACCACCAACAGAAACCCGGATCTCGATCTGAGAACAAGGAGATCAAAAGAGGATGATGATGGAAGGCCTTCAACACCGAGGTCTGGCCAGACCTGAGTTCCGAAACTCACCGAGATCAAAACATCAAGAGATCTGAGGAAACTGATTCCCAAGACGGAACTGAAAGCCCGAAAATTCTCCTGACTCAACTGAGGAACACAAAAAACAACAAGGGAAGAAGAGAGGGTGATTCCGACGGTGGCTGAAAGGGCAAGCCCTCCGCCGGAATCGAAACGGTGCAACAAGTCAAGGGTTTGAATCAGATCTGAAAAATCGCAGGAGGGTCGAAGAGAGAGGCTTTTTTTGGGGTTGTGAACAGCATAATTGATTCTATCTACTCCCAGATATTTTACGAAAAGCATAAAATAAATGTGACATAAATTTGTTAGTTTTTTTGTGTGTGTGTGTGTGTTGGTCTAACAATAATTTTGTTAGTCAAGTTCAACAAAAGAAGGGGGAAGTTCAGAAATATACATATTCTCATACCCATGATCACAAATACCCACTTTTTTAATCACATATATTCAATTTTTGTTTATTAAAAAATATATATCAATTTTTATTCAAATTAATATTTTAAATATTTTAAAATGGTTTATAAGATTTTATAGGGTTTTAGGGTTTATAAGAAAAAATTTGACCCATTTTCCTAATTTTTCCTATTTTCTAACTAACGATTTAAATAATATATATCTATCTCTAGTTACATTTTTTTCTCAAACCTCCTATTACAATTTTTTTCTCAAACCTCCTATTACAATTGTAATAGGAGGTTTGAGAAAAAAATGTAACTAGAGATAGATATATATTATTTAAATCGTTAGTTAGAAAATAGGAAAAATTAGGAAAATGGGTCAAATTTTTTCTTTCGTTTTGCAACTAGGTTTTTTTTAAATTAATTTGTGTAACTAGGTTTTTTTTTAATGTTAATCCAATTTTACTCTTATTAATATTTTATTGGTAAATTTAACCAATATGTTAATATTGTGTGCCAAAAACAACATGGTGTTTTATATTTAAAAGCACCATGGTGTTTTATATTTAAAAGGAACATGATGTTTTAGGTGAAAAAAATAATATATTTTTGACCATATTTTTCTTCATCAAATAGAAATCTCCACTCATTCTTTGGAAATGATCTCCATACACCACAAACAACATAGACGTGCATCATATCCATGTATGACATTCAAGTTTTTTTGTTACGTCTTATATTGGATGATACGATAAACATACATTGGAGAATTTTAATACGAATTCTAACTAAGATGAAAAACGAATTATGAACAAGGTAGAACTAAGATAAGATAAAGTACGAATTTTTGAATTAGAACGAGAAGGTTATGTAGAATATGAATTCTGAATTTTGAATGACAAAGTAAGGTAGAATACAAATTTATGGATTTTTGTCGTTTAAAATGTGGAAAATATTTAGATTTAGATATCAATGAAGGTTATTTAGTCTTATTCTATGTCTCAATAAAAACCTAGTGTTAGAAAAGAAAGGAAATTGTTTTCCTAATTTTTGCAAAAAATATATATACAAAACAAGTTAGATATTATAAGGCAAGTTAACTGTACGTTACTAGGTTACTAGGTTACTAGGTTCGCACCCTGCGTGGACATTAGTATGTATATTTTGTGTGGACGTTAATATACAATCCTTTAAATAAATATTATTTTGTAAAGTAATATGCGATAAAATTTAATGTGTACAAACACATATATGTTGTTTCTTTGATAGAAAAGAATATATATATCTCAAAGAAGTATAGATTTTGTGGTGACGGAGAAAAAAAATATTTTAGTTTTTTTTAAAAATTTTGGCGGAAAAACTGGAATTCATAGGTTTTTTATAAAAAAATTGCTGTTTTGGTGGGATTTTTTTTTTTAACGGTTTTGGTAGAAAATCGACATTTTTTCGGTTTTGATGGAAAAAAAGATTTTACGATTTTGGTGGAAAAACAAATTTTGCGGTTTCGATGAAAAATTGGATTTTGCTTTTTTGAAAAAAAGGAGATATTACACTTTTGGTGGAAAAACATAATTTTACAATTTTGACAGAAAAACGAAATTTGAAGATTTTGGCTAGAAAATATAATTTTACATTTTTGTCTAAAAAAAATATTTTATGGTTTAGACATATAGTTTCTTAATTATTGTATACCCAGAAATAATATTTGATAATTTTGATATTTAAATGTAATTCCATTATTTTAAAGTATATATATATATATTAAATTTGAATAAAAATGTATGCAATATATATTTATATGTATGTTCATTAACTGAAGTGGAAAAATTATAAATACCCATTTTGGTATACCCATAACTACATATACCCACCCTTCATTTTTTTAATCACTTACACCCACTATTTTTATGTAAAGTGTCTAATACACTACAATGTAATTATTGATTATTTATAGGGTTTTTGGGTTCATGATATAGGGTTTAAGGTTTAAAAACTCTACACCCCTAAAATTTATCCCCTAAATCCTAACAATTGAACCCTACTATAGTTATTAAAAAGTAAACCCTCATTTTATAAGGGTTTAACGCTAAGCCTAAATCCTAAAACCCTTATAATTATAAACTCTAACAAAATGATCATTTGTAGTGATAAATAGCAAGGTTCAAAAATTCGCTAGGCGTTAATCGGGCGGTTGGTTTGCGTCTAGCGATTAATGAAAAAATCGGGGATTAAACGAAGATTAATCGGGGATTAGTTTTAGATTTTTATTTTTTATATTTATATCTAAAATTTTAATTAAACATATAATGATCTTTAAGTAAAACTTATTACTAACTAAAGTGTAAAGATATATAAAATTTCGCAAAATTTCCATGTATAAGAAAGATTTATTAGCACAAGTGACTTGGCCCAAGAGGCAAGAGGTAAGTCCGCTGAAGCAAGAATCACCAGTGCACCCGGGATCGAGCCCCGCTCCCTACACACTCTGCAATATGCAGGANGTTGTTGAAAAAAAAAAAAAAAAAAAAAGAAAAGAAAGATTTATTAGTTAAAGTGCTTGATTTATTTATGTAAATATTAGGGTTTAGGTGAACAATTAATCGCTTTAGCGATTCTGTTAACTGATTTTGTTTATTCAGGGTGGAGTGACGGCTCAACAACCAATTTTTTTCGAACAATGATTTAAAAAAAAAAAATTAAAAAAATTTAAATTTTAAAAAAAATTAAAATTTTTTTTGTAAAAAATCGGAATTAATCGGAAAAAATCAGGATTAATCGGAATTAATCGGATAAATGATTAATGAAGTGATTATGTCTTATTTGGGGCAGATTACTGCCGACGAGCGCCTAGGCGACCGATTAATCGGCTAGGCGGACGATTTTTAGAACAAGTGTATTTATATAATCTTTTACGAGCACATATAAACTTTTATGAATAAACTAGATTTGGATCCGTGCGCTGCACGAATGTTTTCTTTCCTTTTTGCATTAAGTTTGAATAATTTTTTCATGAATATATTTTAAATTACCTTTTTTACATTATAGTTTTCCTTTTTTACATTACAATTTTTTTTTTTGCATTAAGATATGTGAAAATCTTCCTTTTTGCATTAAGATTGAGATTTTTTTATAATTATCTAATATATTCTAAATTACCTTTTTTACGCTAAAATACTATTTGTTAATTTTCCTAAAACTGGAAAATAGGAAATAATGACACATGACATTATCTCATGAGTTATATGAAATTACATTTTTTCGCTAAAATACTTTTTGTTAATTTACATAAAACTTTAAAATTGGAAATAATGACACATAACATCATCTCGTAAGTTATATGACACGTGGCACGATCTCGTGAATTATACTAATTGTGCCACGTGTCGATCCCACATTAAACGCGTTCAGCTTTATTTAATAAGATATCATTTGGTAATTTTTGGAAAAATATTCAAATTTTTGTGTGTATTAATTCACGATTTTAACAAATTTTTACAGTTTTTTAGAAAATTAAAAATTTTATGGGAACAAAATAAAGTATTTTTATGGTAACAAAAATAAATTCACGTATTTTTTGAAGAACAAAATTAAGTTTGAGTAATTTTGGGAACTTTCCCTTAAATTACAAAATTTGAATAACCAGGAGTTTGGGTATAATAGTCTTTTGACAACGGTATGCCTGATCGTAAAAATGATAAAAGTTGCAAGTGAGTTTTGACAAAGGAGACAACGCTCTACTGTTGTGTCTCCGTGCCTCTCCAGCAACTGTTGAACTTGCAAGTGGTGACTCCAGTTTTGCTTCTCCGGCGACTCGACGCCGCCTCATCTTCTCCGGCGAAGGCTATTAGACTAACAAATTCAGGTTTCTTTTCCTTTTCAGCCTCATCCATATATGATTTTTTTTCTGGGTTTGCTATTTTTTTCTGGGTTCATATTTTGAGAATTTAAAATGCATAATCTCGTAGACGAATGTGGTTGAATTGTTCTGATAGGACTACAATATTTGTTCTCATTTAACAAATGAAATCGTATGAACTATCAAGTCGCAGATAGAATGAGCCATTGTTAGTCTTAGTGAATAGTGATTAGCTAGCTTTAAGTTCTGTATTCGCTGGTTTAGGTTCTGAATTTGTTGTTTCAGGTTCTGTTACTTCTGAATTAGCTGGTTTAGGTTCTGATTAGCTGGTTTAGGTTATAAATTAGCTGCTCTAAGTTCTGAATTTGTTGCTCTTAGTTCTGAATTTGCTGTTGTTTTGGGATTATGAGTTTGTTCGAATTGTGAGACTTTACTAATTCTCTTTCTGTGTGTTTGGAATTGTTATTGGATAATGGTTACAAACTTACTGTCTGAATGTTTTCAGTTTATTGCTTTGGTCAGTAGTCTCTTACTCGTTATTGGTCGCTGTAACATTTGTGGGTTTGTGGTTACTATCCAGGAGATAGTAGATGGTACACTTTTCTTGTATTTTATTGTTCTGGAATTAAGTTTCGCTTCTCCTTGTTTCAGTATCTGTTGGCAGATGTTAGATTCAGACATTGAGATTGTAGTCAGTTAGGACCAGTTTTAGATTGGTTTGCGGTTACTTTGGTCTCTGTTCTTGTTTGTTTACTGTTTACTGAACCTTCGAAGTATAATTTTCTTTGACAGACTTCAGAAACATGGCTCCAAAAAAGAAGGGATCGTCTATGATTTGGGTATATAATCGAAAAATCTATTTCTGTATTGAGTTTTGATTTCCTTACTTGAACTGCAGATTGTTTATCTTAATCTTTATCTGTTAATGTTTCTGGATGCTTAATTTGATCTTTCAGGTTGTGAAATCGCAACAATCAGCAAAACCCGCTGCGGAAAAGAAAATGCCACAAGACTGTTCTTCTCTCTCGGAATGTGTATGAACTAATCCTTTTCTACTATTTGATTTGATTCTCATGTTTGTTGGAAAATGTAGTTTGTTGAAAAGAAGATGTAGCTTTACATTTTCATTTCCTTGTGAGGATTAATGATGATATGTAATTAAAAATCTTCTCTGTTTCTTGTTTTTAAAACTGCAGCTGCCGAAGTTGGCACAACCTGCAAAGACATTGTCCGCGCCAGTGCCAGACTGGTCTCTTCTCCCTGAAGATCTACTTCTCCTTATCTCCGAGAATCTTGGGGATTCTTTCGATGCTGCTATTCATGCTCGCTCTGTTTGCCGCCCGTGGCGTTCCACCTTTGTCTATCCGTCTAGGCTGTTATCGCGAACTACTTATTCTCTTCCCTCGTTTGACAAGTTCCCTCGCAAAAGCAGTGGCTTTTGTACCCTCCAGAATTTCCCTGTCTTCCTCTTTATATCCCGAGCTCCTGCTTCTTCGCATTCTGAGTTTTTTCTTGGAGGAATAGCCCGAGAGGATCATGTTGAACGTCTATCTCCTACTCAGTGCTCGGTGAAAGTGAAGATCCCATGGTGTGATCCAACCTCCATCAACATGCGCGACTACCAGATCCTTCCTCTGGGGCGTCAGTACAGAATTGCTGGTTATGATCGTAATTCATTGGCTAATCGTTACCAAGGCGTGGCTTTTCTTCCCTTACCCAATAAGGGAGTAGGAAGAGAGTTTGTTGTGCTTCTCGGCTACTCTAATGCTTTGTTGGTCTTAACAAGTTCTGAGATGAGCTGGAGGCGGCTTGAGCATGGCTCTGGAGCTTCATGCAGTGATTTAATCACATTTAGAGGCAGATTCTATGTAAAGTTTCTTAACGGGTACGTTTTCGTGATCGATCCTTATTCTCTGGAAATGACTCGCCTGATGCCGCCACCCTTAGAACTTCAAGACTGTGGTATAAGCAATTATCTGGTTCCATCTGGGAATGATGAACTTTTCCTGGTTGAGGAAATCAGGCCTCGTATCCGTCGTGTATCAAGTTCGGGTCAGTTAACATGTGTAATACGTTTGGGTCGGTCACCATGTAGATTGAGTAGGCTAGATGAGGAGACTGGTGAATGGGTCGTGATTACCGATTTGGGAGACCGCATATTGTTAATTGGACCACCGGGAAATAGAACCTGCTCGCCTAAGGATCTTCCTGATAATTGTGGACTGAGTGGGAACTCAATGTTGTTCACCGCTGCGCTAGGAGGTCTAACTTCCCCCTATAAGTATGGAGTAGATACAAGACACGAGGACGACTACCTCGACCTCAACTTTTGGAGACCCACAAGGGAAAATAATGTGACGATCCTCAGCGCATCTCCAAATCCCGTCCTCATGAATTCTCCGGTGGTTTCTCTCCAGATTGAGCGCTAAACCTCTGACTCTGTTAGTTTCTGTCTTTTGTGTTTTAGACTAATAGTGCCATGGCGATAGATTCTTAATCTAACAGAAGTTTTATGTTTATCCTTAAACCGAAGTTCATTTCCTTCTTATATGTTTATGTGTTTTGAATCTATTGAAGTGCTAAACCTCAAACTCTGTTAGATTTTTAAAATAGTGCTACGGCAATAGATTCTTAATCTTAGTATGAATAAGTTATCTCACGAACTCTCCAAAACGTGCTTGCAATTAGAGTTGTACTAAAGTTGTATCCCTCCTTGGCCTCCTCTGCTATGCTCTGTAGATCTTTTGACGTTGTGCCTCCTTTCCTAAGGTTGATTTCTCCGTAAATTCTTTCATCGTATTCTTACGGGTGGCTTGATATGGCGAAGTCTAATGGTTTTTGTCGTCCATCCACTAATATATAAAGTATGCAAGAAATTCTAAACACAAATTCTAAACACACTTCAACAAGATAATGTTTTTTTTTTTTTTTTTCGCTATATATATATGTATATAGCTTTCAAGTTTTTCTATATTTCAGATAAAGAAATTAATTTTACAGAGCGTGAGGCAATTAAAAATTTTAGAAAAGTATTATATTGACGTTTGTTTTAGGTTGGGATTTTGAACATAGGGCCACTTGCAAAGCATTTCATCAATTAAATTTTTAGAAAAGTATTATTGACGTTTGTTTTAGGTTGGATTGAAGAGAGGGCCACTTGCAAAACATTTCATGGAGAAAATGGCATAATGAGTCCTTTTCCGATGTTGAAAAAGTAGCTTAAGCTACACGGCACAAGGTTTTCTACTTGCAAGATTTTCTACACGGCACAAGATTGTCCTTTGGGTCCAAGAACGTGTTTATTGGTTACAGTTATATGCTCTTTCCAGCAAATCTTTTGAAGACTTTCAAATAATCAAGTCAATGGGGCTTAATGTTTTTATTAGTATATATATGTAGTGACCTGCAACACCAATCAATCATCACTACTTGATTTACTTACCTTCGAAAATACAAAAATGAGATTTCTTCTTCGCTCCATCTGTTGCCTTTTCCTCCTTTCAAGTTTTCTAAACACCTTTGTTTCTCCTACACAACACTTGTGTCGTCCTGACCAAAGAGATGCTCTTCTTGAGTTCAAAACTGAGTTTGAGATTTAGAATCTTACTTGGGTTGATTCATATGTCTTCTCTTATCCGAAGACGGAATCGTGGGTGATAAAAAGTGATTGCTGTTCTTGGGATGGTATCACGTGTGATGTCATGTCTGGCCTAGTGGTTGGGTTAGATCTTAGTACCACTGTCTCCATGGCCGACTCAGATTCAACAGCAGTCTTTTTAGACTGCGTCATCTCCTTGAGTTGAACCTCGCTTACAACAATTTCACCGGTTCTTTAATCCCATCTGAGTTTAATAAACTCGAGGGGTTAGAGAGACTAAATCCCTCGTGGTCGTTGTTTTCAGGCAAAATTTCAACAGAGCTTCTTCAGCTAACCAAGTTGGTGTCTCTTGATCTTTCTTCTTTTTCTCTATTTGTTGATGAATCTTTTCTTCCTCGGCTAACTCAAAACTTGAGGAGCCTTAGAGAACTAGATATGTCCTTGGTAAACATTTCTTCACAGATCCCCCATGAGTTTTCAACTAAGATCGCTACGTCTTGAGGAATGCAACCTGTTCGGAGAATTTCCAAGTAGTGTTTTTCTAATACCGAGCTTACACTCCATAATCTTGGACTACAATCGGAATTTGAGAGGAAGTCTTCCCATTTTCCGTGAAGATAACTCTTTGAAAGTCCTAAGTCTTGAGTCCACATCCTTTTCTGGTACCATACCTGACTCGATCAACAACCTCAAACATTTGACTTCTTTGAGCCTTTCCTTGTCTAATTTCTGGGGGAGGATCCCGTCTTCACTTGGGAACCTTTCTCATCTTTCTTCTCTCGATCTTTTTAGAAATAGTTTCACGGGTGAAATCCCGTCTTCAATTGGCAATCTAAAAAAATTGACCATTTTTGATGTTAGTCTTAACAAATTCAGCGGAAACTTTCCATCTTTTCTACTCAACTTGACCCAACTACGTCGTATATCTCTTGATCGCAATGAGTTCACAGGCTCCCTTCCACCTAACTTCATCCCACTCTCCAAATTGGAGGTGTTTTACGCTGAGCATAACATTTTTATGGGAGCCATTCCTTCGTCCCTATTCAAGATTTCTTCGTTGATCGAGATTTCTTTGAGTGATAACCAGTTCAGTGATCTCCCTGGGATTGAGAATGTCTCTTCGTTACTGAACTTACAGACTTTAAATCTCGACAACAACAAATTCATGGTCAGTCCAATTGACGTGAATGTCTTCTCACCTCTAAAACAGCTAAGTGAATTAGATCTCTCAGGCATCCCTCTTTCAACGGGAAACATCACTTCTGGTTCGGATTTTTTATCACAACTGAGGATTTTGCTTTTGTCAGACTGCAACATCACTGGGTTCCCTGAATTTATAAGAAATCAAAGATATCTAACAATGCTAGACCTTTCCAACAACAAAATCAAAGGCGAGGTACCAGATTGGTTGTGGAGATTGCCAGGGTTAAACACAATGTATCTTTCTAACAACTCTCTCAGCAATTCCAAGATATCCATTAAAGCTTTACTTGCAAGTAAGATAATTGAGTTATATATTAGCTCAAATGCTTTCCAAGGACCCATCTTCGTGCCATCAAGATCTATCTGCTCTTTTATCGGCTCTAAAAACAATTTCACCGGAGAAATACCTCGATCAATATGTGGACTGACCTCTCCACTTATCCTAGATCTATCAAACGACAACCTCCATGGCCCGATTCCTCGGTGTTTGAAAACTCAGATGACTTTTCTTTCAGATCTAAATCTCCGTATAGCCTTAACGGAAGTCTTCCTGATATATTTATGCATGCCACAGGGTTAAAGTCACTCGATGTGAGCTGCAACCGCTTAGAGGGTAACCTGCCTCCATCTCTGATCAACTGCTCTGATCTAGAAGTTCTAAATGTGGAAAGCAACAATATCAACGGCACGTTTCCCTTCCAGTTGAGTTCTTTGCAGAATTTACAAGTTCTTGTCCTCCGCTCAAACAAATTTCATGGCATGTTGCATCACTCTGATGAGGTTTGGTGCGGATTTCCTCAGTTGAAAATCATTGATGTATCACATAATGACTTCTTCGGTACCTTGCCATCTACTTTCTTCTTGAATTGGACTATGATATCCTCGAAGCTAGATAATGATACAAAAGTAGATTACATTAAAAATTCTAATGGCTACCCTTACTACACTTCACTTGTCTTGATGATTATAGGAGTGCCAATGCAGATGGAACGTATCCTTACAATCTACACGGCCATCGATTTATCAGGAAATCAGCTCCATGGACAAATTCCTGATTCCATTGGTCTGTTGAAGGAACTTCGTATTCTGAATCTTTCAAGCAATGCTTTCACAGGCCACATCCCACTTTCTTTGGCCAACCTGTCGAATCTGGAGTCACTAGACCTATCTCAAAACATGATTTCTGGTGAAATTCCTCCTCAGCTCGGGACTCTCCCTTCTCTCTCATGGATAAACATGTCGCATAATCAGCTCGTCGGTTCAATACCAGGAGGCACACAATTCCATCGACAAAAGTGCTCTTCCTACGAGGGAAATCCTGGGCTTAATCGTCAATCTCTTAAGGATGTTTGTGAAGATATTCATTCGCCAACACCGCCACAACTTGATCCGCTAGAGACAGAAGAAGATGATGGATGGATTAATTGGATAGCAGCAGGGATAGGCTACGCACCAAGCGTTGTATTTGGACTCACAATCGGATACTTAGTGCCTCCGCACAAGTATGAGTGGTTTATGAAGATATTCAGCCGGAATAAACATTCAAGCACCTGAACTCCTTAGATCATCGATCTCTTCCCTTACGCATGTTGTTATTTTGTTCTGTGAAGAAGTATTTTGTATTATCATATATCGTTTGTAATGAAAGAAAATGAGTGTTTTTATGTATGCTATAATCATAAGTTGAATTTTGTCATCCTCTCTGATATTATTATTATAATCACAAATTATATATAAATCTATACAAATGTAACGACTTTCCACATAACTCTCCATATAGACTAAAACTTTTTTTTTTTTTTTGCCAAACTCTAGTCCACATTAAACCTATAACACTTTGTTATCATAAAACATCTCAAAAATTTCATTAAAATTTTATACAGAACAAAACAATCAAAGGGGTAGGGCTATTAGGAACCCTAACACACCTCAGTTCTCTACAAACATGATCCAACATCCCAAGAAAGTCCCTAACAATCACAACGATTCTCCATGATAATACTCTGCTATCTCTCTAACTCTCCCATATAAATACTAATATATATGTTCTTTTAAGATTTCTCAAAAAACCTTTCGAATGATACTCTTACAGTCTTACTAAATGAATTTAGCATGAAAAAAATCGGCTATATCTTGTTTTCATAAAAAAAAAAAGAAATAATTTTAACATGTTAGTTAATCTTCTTACATGTATTTGATCTACACTTTTAATTACTGACATTAGTTAGTTATTCAATATTCAAATAGTTTTTAAAATAATTTCTCACTAATATTGATTTTTCAAATGAATATCATTTTGTAGTACACATCGAAAAGAAAAATATCAAATTAAAGAATTTGAATTTAATTATATAAACACTCATCAAGTTAAAGTATATTCGGTTAATTAGACTTGTAATAAAATTATGATACTGCTAATTATCCAAAGATGGTATATATATATATATATATATATA
>OVAF01001903.1:0-18616 GCA_900406245.1 Odontarrhena argentea | reverse complement strand
TTAACTTGCGCACCAAGTCCACCAAACTGCGTTGCTCTAAGCAACCTATACTTACAAACACTTGGGTCATTTACATTCCGCGTGAAGTTGATCGGAAATGGGTTTTGGATGTTGGATTATGGCAATCATGAAATTGTGCCTTCAAGGTCTCTCTATAGTCTCCTTCAACGATGATGACCCTAATCTCTCCTTAGGCCCGGGACCAACCTTTGATGATACCGATAACATGGCGTAAATCATCCATTTTACCGGGAATCGAATTAGGGACCCAACGGGACCAACCCCGGTACCTAACCACTAGTCCACTTCATCCGGTGATTCATTATTATGTTATTGAGTAAATGTCATCAATTTTTACTTTCTATGTTTTATCATTTTCTCGAATCTATAATTATGTTACTGTTTACATATTTATTATTTTACGTATTTTATATGTGGCTTCTATTTAAATAAAAGATAGACGATTCGTGACCAAAAAAAAATATGGACGATTAAAAGGAAAAAGAGTATGATTTTCGTGTGTGATTGAATTGATCAACACTCAATAGAGACTTGAGTAGGTATATTTCATTTTCTAAGTTGTACGTAGGCATGTTGAATGCCTTTCCGATGACAAAAATAAAACAGAAGAAAAAATTGTATATCATATATTTGACGGTGGAAAAAAAAGGTATTGAAGACGGAGAATTTTATCAGTGAAGACTTGAGAGAAACGCGTTAACACAAAAGATTATTCCATACAGACACAAAAAAACTCTATGTTATATTATTAACAACACGTAGTGGGCCCAGACAAAGCCCATTAACCAAACATATATGAACAAGTGTCGAGAGGGGGAGACAAGAAACCTTCTTTGTCGCCACGAATCAGAAAACCAAAAACATATTCAAAACTTCTGGTTTGGCGTTTTTCTCTCAGTTAGAAAATGGGGTTGGAGAAGAAATCGGCAATGTTGGAAGATTTGATTGAGAAATGCGGCGGCTGTGCGGTGGTCGACGGAGGTTTCGCTACCCAGCTCGAGATTCACGGCGCCGCCATTAACGACCCTTTGTGGAGCGCCATTTCTCTCATCAGAGATCCCCAACTCATCAAGCGGGTTCGTTTTTCGTTTCTGTTTTATTTGAGGGGTTTAGGTGCATTTTGATTTTCTGTTGTCGAAAGATCTTATTTTGAGATTTGGGGTTTCGTATGATTTTACAAATTTTGAATTGCTGGGATTGTAATAGATTTAGAGTGTTTTCTTGCAGGTTCACATGGAATATTTGGAGGCTGGTGCAGACATTGTGGTTACTTCATCTTATCAAGTAATTTGATTTTGTTTTTGTTATTTCTGATTGATTGATTCTAAGGATTAACATATGTCCTCCTCTGCTTTGGATGAGTTTTGGGCTCACTATACATTTCTCTTGTTTCTTTTCAGGCTACTGTCCCTGGATTTGTTTCAAGAGGTTTCTCGATGGAAGAAAGCGAATCTTTGCTACAAAAGAGTGTCAACTTGGCTGTTGAAGCTCGTGATAAGTTCTGGGACAAAGTCAGCAAGATTTCTGGACATAGCTATAACCGAGCTCTTGTAGCTGCATCTATCGGAAGCTATGGAGCTTTTCTTGCTGATGGCTCTGAGTACAGGTGCCTTTTGCAGCATTATTTTCATTTCCGTCTCTTCAGATATTATAGTTATAGTTGTTTTGAATTGTAAAAACCATTAAAGCTGAATACTTTGGCCGATTGTTTCATTCATTCTTCTTCTTCTTGCAGTGGAAACTATGGAGAGAATGTTAATTTGGATAAACTAAAAGACTTTCACAGGCGAAGACTTCAAGTCCTAGTGGAAGCTGGTCCGGATCTTCTTGCTTTTGAAACCATCCCGAATAAACTCGAAGCTCAGGTTCGCCTTTACCTACCAAAAAATCTGTTTCTTACAAAGATGCCATTATCAGTCTGTAAAAATATTTTTAAATCTCAGGCTTGTGTTGAGCTTCTGGAGGAAGAGAATGTTCAAATCCCAGCATGGATATGTTTCACATCTGTTGACGGTGAGAAAGCTCCATCAGGAGAGAGCTTTGAGGAATGCCTCGAACCTCTTAACAAAAGCAAAAACATTTACGCAGTTGGCATTAACTGCGCCCCTCCTCAATTCATCGATAGTCTGATTCGCAAGTTCTCCAAGGTAAATTATAAGTTCAAACATTGTTGGATTGTAATGCTGGATTAGCTTAGCTGTTGATGGCATTAACATCAAATTTATAAGTTCAAACAACAATATTTATGCGGTTGGTGCGCCCCTGCTTATTTCGTAATTTCTATGTTCTGTATTTTCAGCTGACCAACAAGGCAATAGTTGTTTACCCGAATAGCGGTGAGGTTTGGGACGGAAAAGCGAAAAAGTGGCTGGTATGTTGCTATCTCCCTTGTTCATATCTAATTTCGGTAGGAAAAAATATGATCACATTAATCTCATGAGTCAATGTGTCAACAATTCAAATGCAGTGACAATAAGTTGAATTGGTCATGAGACTAACCAGTTTCTAGCAATTTTTAATTAGTTTTCTGACTTACGATTGAATGGATATAAAAACAATTAAAATCTTGACTATGATCCAAGTTTACTCTTCTTGGGGTTGAAGAAAGATTCTGATGATTTGGGTAAATTTTGGCAGCCATCACAATGCTTCGGTGATGATGAATTTGAGATGTTTGCAACAAAATGGCGTGACCTTGGAGCTAAACTGATAGGAGGATGTTGCAGGACTACGCCTTCCACCATTAAAGCTATCTGCAGAGATTTGAAACGAAGATGAGTTTGGAATAAGATTCCAAGAAAATTGAAAAATCTGTCCAACCTTTTTTTTAAGTAATTTTCTTTCTCCTTTCTTAGGAATTTCTCGGTGTAATGTTTTCTTGCTGTTTACGACTCCTTTGTTATCTCAAAGATATGTATTCGAACTAGGCCTTGGGCTTCTTCATGTTATGACCCATACTCTGTTAACCCTTTCGACAAATTGGGCTTCATAACAAAATATTTAGAGTTCATTAGGTAAACCGTAAATATACAAGTAAATCATAATCGGGGAGATAACACAAAATAACCTGAAATAGTTTCTATTCAGCAATTATGTCTTGGTTATGAATGTACTGTATGTTCCATGGATAAACATTGTAATATATGATTTAACTTTTAAGTCAATGCGAGACATTAGAAAATGACAAAGGCTGATTATCTTAACTAAAGCTGATTATCCTGACGTAATAAACAAAATTCTCACTTACTTTGTAGAGTACTGTGAGGTATCTTGGCCATCCTCTTATGTCAAAGAAAATGATTAAAACTGATTACCTTCCATTTGTAGAGAATCAGAGCAAAAATGAGTGACTGAAAAGCTAGATTTCTCTCTTATGTTGGGAGATTGGAGCTAATTAAAGTTAATGGTCACGAGTCTTGTCAATTTTTCATCATCTGCTGACCGTCAAATAGTTGTTAAAATGAAATTGAGGGTCTCTGCTTAGCTTTTCTTTAGTCTGGACCAAATTTGAATCTCAAGAGAGCCATTTTAAATCTAACAACAATGACGTCAATAAAATTGAATAAGTACACGCTCTCCAAACTAGAAGATAAAACTTTTCATTTTAAATTTTTTGAGTAATATCTCCTTTACTCTCTTATTTATTGGCATTAATTTTGGATGAATTCTGAAGATGTTAAACTTTTTGCACTTCAATACCTAGAAAGGTACGTTGGAAAGGTAAATCCCTAGAGAAGTAAAACTTTTCCATAATATCGGCGCTACCCTTATACTCTGGCAGAGTCTGTTCTCTCCGGCAGAGTCAACGTAGACTATACATTGTTATTAAGGTAAAGTCTGCACTTTCTAGTGTTCGTCGAGGTAAACAATAAGTAGAGTTATAGTTGGCTTACGACGGTCAACAGAGGGTAGTTTGCTTCGATCTCTGTTGCAGAATGGCTTTGTTTGGGCCTTTGAGTATAACGTGTGAGCCTTTTTTTCGGTATCCTTTGTTTTTCTCATCATCATAACTCTGGGGCCTCAGAATATACATACATAAAAGAAGTAGTTGATCTAGTTTGTGAAAACTTAAAAGAAATATACAATATGACCTATATTGAATAATTATTTCTGGATTATCATTGAGATGGACTTCGAAAACCTAAATTATATGAGTTCGAAGAAAGCAAATTCTGAAAGTTTTTAAAGTTAACACCCACCTCCGTTAAAGGAAGCGATATTTAATCACCTTTTTGATGTTGCTTTCTTTCGTTCCTCGAAATTGTTCTGTGTGCAAGGTCTTTGTTTTAGTTTCTCCCATCCACTTACTCTGATTCTTGACCCATAACACATAATATCTCATACTCCCAAAGAGATTTTTCTTCATATCGTGTTCAATTTTAACTCATAAGAAAGAAGAAACATATTTTAAACGATTTGCAGAATTTCCAAATGGTGAAAGTGATTGGTAGATATTCCAACAGATTATTTACATGATCATTTAGAATCAAGATGGTGGAGAAACCAAATGACTGTGAACTTTTAATTATCTAAACAAGGAAAGACAGAGAGCAACATCAAAGGAGGTAATTGTGTACATATTAGTACCAAATATATACTTAATCACCTCTTTGATGTTGCTTTCCTTCTTTCCTCGAAATTGTTTAGTGAGTAAGGTATTTGTTTTAGACACCAATGAGTTTGTCTTCACTTTTTGTTCAATATCAACCGGTCAACATCCTAATAAAACATATCAGACATATATTTCCAAGGACCGAGAAGTTCATTCATTCTGTAACAGAGTTATAGAACCATGGCAGGTGCTAGGAGGATGAGAGAAACTAAAAGGACTCGAACCTTTGACATTTGGAGAAGAAATTAAGCGACCGTGATTGAGTAGATACCATACATCCAGTCTTGATTTCATTAGTACATAATCCTTGACAATTTATATCTCCTTAATTTCGTTTTTAGACTTGAATAACAGGGAGTGGCACGGTTATTCTTCTTCTTGTCTCATCAATTGTACAAAGAATAATCAGGTCCACGTTGTTGTTGCCAAAGGTCCAAACTATATTCTGCATCAAATATCGAAGCTCAAACAGCTTCATGGAAGTAGACTCTGCCACAATCACGACTACTCATCCTCTGCTTTTGTGAGTTAGACGCGAAGCGCACTCTACTTAGTGCTCTCTCAAACGACCTTGACGAAGCATAGAGTCTGCCAGAATTACGACCCTAGACTGTGCTCTGACTTTTCGTTGCTTCTACTTGAAATGGCAGACTCTGCCAGTATAGAAGGGTAGCTCCAATATTATGGAAAAAAAGCTTACCTCTCTTGAAATTTACCTTTTCAACGTACCTAAAGTTTACCATTTTCGGGTAATACTTCATTAATTTTCCATTTGTTTTTAACGGTTCTTTATATTTCCTGAAAAATGTTTTATTTATTTTTTTTTATTATATTTGTGAATTAATCTTGGTTATGCTAAAAAATAGGTGAATAAAATGAATATCTAAGCTCATATAGCATTTATCCGGCAACGTCTTCACGTAAATACAGATTAATTCATGATTATCAAAGCATAAATTGAAATTAATTGTTGGTTGTCTCATTATGTGTTTGTGAAACATTGATCATATGGTACCAAGCTTATCATTTCACAAATGTCTAGATGGATTATTCAGGCTCCAATCATGTTAGGAAGCGACAAGTTGGGTAGAGAGAATTCGTTTTGATAACTATGATGTATCTTGTGACTTTAATTAGCATCCATAGTGAGCATCAATAAGAGTCAGGGACAATCGCTCGAGAAAGTGAGTTTGTTTTTATCAAGACATGTATTATCTCATGAACAATTTATACATATATTCTCGAAAGTCAAATCCATGAAATGCCTAAAAGTTCTAACAGTAGTCGAAGAAGCAAATTCCAAACAAATACAACAAATGTCGGTTTCAGGAAGTTTTTCAAAATCTTATTTAGTATACATTTCTATATATCTACTTCTATTATATTTTTTAAAATTATTGTCTTTGTCTTTTAAAAAAAAAATTTCCGTTGGTTTTTTTAATAAACATATATTTTTATTTATATATATATATACTATTTCACTTATCACTAAAATATTCATACATTCGATTATATAAATATAAACGAAAATTATATTCGGGTCCGCACATGTGAGTACAATTTACCTAGTTAAATTAATATAATGATTAGCATATCAAATTTTATTGAGAAAATCCATAAAATATCACACTTTGAAGTGTCGGTTCCAAAAATACCACTTAATCTTTTGATTTTCAAAAATACCACAAAATTTTATGTTTTCTAAAAATACACAAACATTAAAAATGAATTTTAAGAGTTTATAATATATTTTTTGGGTTTGGGTTCACTAATACAGATTTAGGGTTTAGTTTTGATAATATAAACTTTAGTTTTAGATTTGTGGTATTTTTGAAGTATTAAAAAATTTAATTAACATTTTTGAAGAAAAAACCTTATGATAGTATTTTTGGAGCTTGCACTTCAAAATGTGATATTTTTTAGAATTGCCTAATTTTATTTTTCTGCAGTTGTTTATGGGATATTACTTTCTTAACATAAAAGCTATATGATGACCAAAAAGAAGAAAAGAAAAAACATAAAAGCTATATATAAATATATAGTATAAAATTGGTATATCAAGTATGAATATTTAAAGATAAAAAGAGACAAATTAAAAATCATATCTTTTGATTTACCAAAAGTTCAAGACATCCATATTTTTTTTTAAAGAACATTGATAATACCAGGGATAAATTAAGTTATTATTAAAAAGAGGAGGGAAAATGGGAAATATTTTTGTTTATTTACGGTTGAGTTTTTTATATTTTCAGGTTTCTAGTTATAGTTATGTGAAAACATAAACTATATAAACCATTTTTATTTTGGTTTGATTTAATATTGATTTTTATCGGTTTAAAACAACACACAAAAAAAAAAAAAAATTAGAACCTAAATTATATAAGTTAAACATTAAAAAGTTAATCTGATCTTATAAAAACTAGAGCAAAGGAGATGAAAAAAATGAAAAAAAAATGAAGATGCAAAAACTTAATTAAGAAAAAAAAAGAAAAGGTTAAATACTTTTTCTTAGGCAAGGCAATTATTATTCTTACATAAATTTTGGAGATATCAACCGACTTTAGATTCCATATAATAAATTGCCTAATAAATTCGAATAAATAATCTAGTCGTCCACAAGCCAATGTGTTGATAATAATATTAAAAAATAGTCCAATAATTCAGAAATGAGCATTGGAAAATATACTTCCAAGAAAAATCAATTAATTTAGTGAGAAGGAATAGAAATAGTCAAAGAGATTCTAAAATCCAAAGAGAAGTGGACAAAGAGAAGACATGAAAGCCCCATAGCCGCATATTACGTGGCGCTTCACACATTGGTTTCTCTGTCTCTCATAAAACACCCAAATTCGAGACCTCTTTTTCCTAAAGGCTTTTTTCTCCTAATTTATCTTTTATTTTTACAATTTTTTTGCTGGCTGAATTATAAATATATAAATGCTTGACTTCGTATTGACTAGAATACAATCAAATGGCACTAAAATGGAAGAATTTCGGAAACTGCAAGTCTTACCTAAACAAATGAATGCATAGAACTCGACTTTTTTTCAAGTAAAATACATACATATAAGTCATTGTGACTCACTTTTCCAAAAGATAAGTGGTATGAAAATAGTAGTATTAGTATATATATATATTTTTTTTTTATTATCTACAAACCCTCTAAAATTGATCGCTTTTTAAGTTTTGTTTTTGTTTTTGTTTTTATTTGACAATTTTTGTTTTAAGTTTTGTTTTTTATTACTACATTTTAAAAATATAATTTTTTTGGCTAGTTTTTTTTTTGGATAGTATATAATACTTTTTATAATTGATAATTAATCAGCTGTACATACTTCTAAAAAATTTACCTTCATAGAAACTTTTTGGTGTCTAGATTTTTGTTTTTTTAGAAATTTAAAATGATTTTTTGATTTTTTTTTTTAAATGATTGAATGAAAGATTAGAAAAAACATGATATCATATATTTAAGACTCAAAAAAGAAACTATTATTTATGTATTTTATATTCTTAATGAAATAATATTAATTTTGGTTGTGGATTGAATTGTTCGATGGTAAATAAAGTAGTTGAAAAATGAACAGCGAATACGCGAATTGAAATAAAAAAAACAGGTTCAAAGAAGATTGAGATGGATGCCTAATCCTTCTTGCCTCAAGATCTGCCGCAACTTCTACGGTACCATTAAAACGATGAGACTTTTAATTCTATCCAGATGTTGACATTTTCCGTCATTTTTGGATTCGGTCACGGTGATATAGAATAATGACATCTTCAGTCTATAATAGAAATATATATGGTTTCACTGATTTAGCTCTGGTTCGACCGATTATATCCGATATTTTTTTTTTGTAACTCAATCATTGTTATTATTATTATATTATTATTATAATTATTAATAATTAGGAGTTTGTCATTTTGCTTCTTTTTTTTTTTAATATTAGTGAAAACCCTACACAAAAGGAAAATAATATAATTGCCTTCTAAGAGTAGGGGAGTAATTAATTGTCAACACGAAAAGTGTATCATTTTAGTAAAAGTGCTCTTATATATTGAGTTAAATTTTCAACCACAAATTTACTCAACACTGAAACACTTCTTTTTTTTGGGTTCAAATCCATTTTAATTAACTAGAGACACAACACCGGATATTGAAATTATAATCCACAACTCTCTATATATTGTTTCTATGCAAAACTGAATATGTTCAGAATATAAATCGCATAAATCTGAATATTTTCCAGGTCTACATCAACACCATCATCTAATGAATTAGATTTCACTTCTTTTTGGCTCTGCTTATATATATATATCACATATCACATCTGGAAAGACACTTGCCCCCTTCATGTTTATCCACACTTTGTCTACATGAAAATTAAATAATTAATATGCAACGAATACATATATATTGCATAAGCATGATTATTAGTCTTGGATTATTTACAACTTAAAACAGTTTCAAAATATTTTTTGAATATCGTAAGTTTAGAGTAGGTCACGTGGATTTCAGTTTTACCTCTTTTCATGAAACTTTTGATTTGGTCATTACAAGTTGTCTCCAGTTGATTTTATTTAAGAAATGGTACAAACAGAATAAATATATTGTAAAAGAATAATTCCAAACACTAGCGTCCATTTCATTTCTTTTATTTTATACTATTTTCTTTTGTATTGTTTCGTGACTGTAAAAACAATCTCGTGTCATTTAACTTTGCATCTAGTCCACGAATCCCAATGGTAATAATAATTCAAACCCTTTTATTTTTTTCTGTACGTTCACCATAATATATACCTTAACTTTTTTNTTTTTTTTTTTTTTTTTTTTTTTTTTTTTTTTTTTTTTTTTTTTTTTGTAAATTCCTTAACTTAATAATATCGATTGATTCACGGAAGCTTATCTACGTGATGGCTCAACAAATGTATGCAGTCAGATTTATTTTGGTTCAGAGAAGTTGATATACTCATCTTGTTGAATATAACATTTATTAGTTTACACGTAAAATCTTGTCTTTCCTTTTACCAATTTACTATCTGTAAATTTGATATTTAGTAATTACAAGTGACATTTTTACTCCTTCTCACATCGAGACAAAAGTGTGGATAATTGCATAAAAACGTCATTTTAATTTTTTTGGGCTATTCTATATTTTACATTCAATGTTCTCTTCATTCCTTAGCTTAACATGTAATTACTGATAAACCAAAGAGAGATTTTTATGTTTTTATTATCGACTATACAAATTGAGATGTTTTTATTTAATTATACTAAAACTGTATAAAAAGCTTATTGTACTAATTAATTAAACAAATTTGACTCTATAAACTAGGTTGGGGGAAAAAGGAAAAAGCTATTGGATTGGTCAGTCGTAAAAGCTACTGCCTTTTATGACTTCTATAGAGTGGTCAACACCAGAATTTTTGCTATAAAGTCAACTCATCAGACGGCTGTTAAAAATCTCACCATGCAAAACTAAAACTAATACGATTGCATTTTTATTACAAATAATAAGTCATATATATATATGGTGACCAAAAAAAAATAAAGTCATTTATATATTTTTAAGTTATATTCTGGTGATTTTTTACCACTTTCAATTGAAATATTTAACTCCAGTGTAATATAATCTCTCGGATTGGGGGAAAAATATAAAGAATCGTTACANTTTAAAAAAAAAAAAAAAAAAAAAAAAATATAAAGAATGTTCTAAAACATTTCACTCACCAGACTCTTTCTTTCTTTCACAAAGTTGTAATGAATAATAATTGGTATATTAATTTGATTCGCTGCTAATGAATGTATATGTCCCTCGTTGGCAAAAAAAAAAAAAAGTTGGCAAAAAAAAAGAATGTATATGTCCCTCTGATGTGACGAGTACCAAGACGAAATTTATCAGAAATTTTCATTTTAAAACCTGACCTAAACAAAAACTATATTATCGAATGAGGCAAAAAATAAAAAAAAACTAAATTATTCATTATATTCTCCTCTTCATAATTATGTGAAACGAATAATGCAAGAAATGTAAAAAAAAAAAAAATCTAATAAAATGTAGAAAAACAAGGTATAGATTGGAGAGAAAAATGTTTATAGATCAGAGACTAAAATCTCCAAAATACCCTCGTTTTTCCCTTATAGTAATGAGAAAAACGTGGGTATTTTGGGTAAAACACACTTGTAGATTGATTAATTAACATACACAGAAAAGAAAAAAAAAACAACACATCAAGAAGTGAAGCTGGTTCTAAAAGCTAGTTATGGAGAGGATCTGGACAACTTATTACCATTCTTTTACTGTCTTTTCCGGCTAAAGAATCCACCGGAGGAAATCTACCGGCGCCGAAATACTTCTTCATTAGATCTTCTTGGTTACTAGCCTTAGCCGGAGAGATCTCTGGCGGGGGAGTTTCTGGAAATACCCGAATTGCCCCTACTCGAGGATTCACAAAGACAATGTGGAGTAGAGAAGAAAGCAAGATGACCATTAATATTAGAGAGGAGCTTCTCCATTCTTGTTGAGCATGAGTCATATGTCCCAAGCTTTAACCCTAACATAAAGTTTTGTCTTTCTTTGATTATACCCTAATCATCGATTTTTGTCTCCTCTTCTCTTCTCTGCCTTAGCTAGATCTCTCTGTTGATAATATCTTCTCAAGTTTAGAAAGAAAGAGAGAGAGAGATTGAAGTTTTGTTTTGTGGGAAGAGGCTTTCATGCAAATTTTTTGAATGGCCCACGTGAATGGGTATATTATAAATACAAGACAAGATCTAAAGATTTTTTTATTTTGATTTTTGTTTTCCAGTTTTACTCACTTGTACATTTCATAAAATATCTTATTATGATAAAATACGTGAATGTGTACTACTATTATTGATGTATATATAGTATCACTCTGTATAATTCTATATTTTAAATACGTGTGTCATGATCTTGTTAATGATTTGTCCCGTGACCAAAATACAAAAAAAAAGGTTAATGATTTGTCGAGAATTACATGAATAGATTTACAACTACATTCTTTTTCAATTTTTGTAAATTCAATACCGTATATTTGATAATTGTATTCAATAACCAATAAAAATATTATAATTCAAAAAATAACCAAATCCCCTTATATGTTAAAATCTTCACTTTTGGATCTAGATCTTTTAGTTATTCACCAAACTCATCCATATATATATGTGTATATATATATATTATATATATATATATATATATATATTAAGAAATAGTATGTATATAATGTTTTTACAAATATTTTAAGACCTAGCTACAAGAAAGCAAAAACTTTAAGAAAATCAATAAATGCACCACCCACCAACGTACTTGCCCTTTTTTGGTATGATTTTTTCAGAAAGTTGTCGTCTTGGAGCTGCCTTACGTGTAGGTAGAAAGGTTTTACCGTAGAACAATTGATTTAATATTTAAGAGCAGTTCTATATTCATAAGAATGGTCAAAATAATTTATATACATGAAAACACCACTAATGGAGTTTTCTTTTAATATTATTTAGTTTGGTAATTCGAAAAAAAAAAAAGTGATTTCAATGAATTTGAACGGTAATGGCAATGCACATTAGAGTATGTATTTTAAATTTAAGAACGTTGTCCGAAAGGAATTGTCACAGAAGATTTCACTGTTATTTTAAAAACATATGTGTTACAAAAATTAAAATTTAAAACCAATAACATGTACATAAGATGAAGGCGTTTTGTTTAATTTATTGAGAAAATTTGAGGAGAGTATATGACACAAGCAAATAAATACTGAAAACATTATGTTTTGTCCAGTATAATAAGCACAAAATGTTACGTTTTGGACATCTGAGATGAGTTTGGAAAAGGGGTGTCGTTTTATTAACTGCACTTTGCCGTTTTGTGTTCGTCTCTTCCTCTTGCCTTCTTTCTACTTCTTCCTCTTCATGTCAGAAACACAAGATCCCATCATTATTATGTCACTCCAAAACATTTTTGTTATGCTTCAGCCTTTTAGATAGGGAATTAAATATGGGACCATACATGTTTTTTCTAATATTTATATATAAAATATGTTATCGGTTTATTTTTAAATCTTTTTTCTCTGTATGCAAATATTATAGGAACTTGACTACCACTCTTGGGGAATGGAAGTTGATGAATTCGCATTGATAAGAACTTGAGTACCACAAGGGATTTGTGTCACTCTCCTCCTCTTTGGCAAAAGTTAGGGTTCTCTTCGATTCCACCCTCATTTAAAGGACAAAGCGGCCTAGAAAAAGGAAGAAACACATCAGTTACAAGAACAAGTGAAATTACCACTAGAATATCTGTTATAAATTTGTCGAAAAAGCAGAATTTTGCAATCACTTTGTGAATAAAACGAGTAGTCATAGTTAGCTTGTTGCAAAATCATTCAGTAGTAAAGTAGTCGGGAATTCTCCAACTAAATTTTTGACTGCTGAATACAGTCGCATAAATACGGACCACATTTACGATATATAATTAATCTAAAAAAATTTACAACCGTATAATTAGTCGTTATATGGTTAAAATCTGTTAGCAAAATAGTCGCACACTACTAACCCATTACATTTTATTCTAGATTAATAGGGTGCAAGTCAATCTCCCATTTAGTTTTATTCATGATGTTCCGTTGATTGCATGTTTTAACTCAAATTTGGTTGAGTTCCAAACTAAAATCAAGTAAATAATAATCATTTTTTTTTTTTTTTTGTGAGGTTAATGTCGATTTTGATTATATTGTATTAGTATGTTAATACTCAGAGTTAGTTAGTTTAATGTTAATCATCTCTTTGTATAAATACCCCTTGTACACTTAACATTATGTATTACTGTGAATAATACATTCATTTCCCAACTTTACTCTTTACACATTTGTTATGGTATCAGAGCGATAACAAACTTTTCCGCCATTTTTACTCTTCAAATTTCTTCAAGATTTCACCATTGTTGTTCTTCGCGAGCTTCGTTTCAGTTCAACATGAGCTTATCGATCAATCAATTGTTGATCTCCATCTTCGAATTCGTGTTTCTCCATCTTCTTTCGCTTCTCTCTTTCACTTTCCTTCTTACGATAATCTTCTCTTCTTTGACCTAAGGTTGTTGTCGATCTTGTTCATCATCTGAATCCGGCACAATCATCCATCTCCGAGCTCAATTTCAACATCTGGAATTGGTTCGATGTCTAACGATCATCTTGATAATGCGAATTCGAATACTCGATCTGAATCAGACACTAATCGTTCGTCTACTGACGTCTACGAGAATCCGTTCTTTCTTCATAGTTCCGATCATGCTGGGTTGGTTCTTGTCTCCGATCGTCTTGAATCTGGTGCTGATTTTCATGCTTGGCGCCGATCTATGCGTATGGCTCTCAATGTTCGTAACAAACTTGGTTTCATTGATGGTACACTCTCTAAACCCCCTGATGGTCATAGGGATGCTGGTTCTTGGTCTAGGTGCAATGATATGGTAGCAACTTGGATTATGAACTCTGTTTCTAAGAAGATTGGCCAAAGTCTGTTGTTCATGTGTACTGCTGAAAGTATCTGGAAGAATTTGATGTCTCGTTTCAAGCAAGATAATGCTCCTCGTGTCTATGAAATTGAACAACGTTTGAGCTCTATTCAGCAAGGTTCTATGGATGTAACTACATATTACACTGAATTGGTTACTCTTTGGGAGGAATATAAAAACTATGTTGAGCTCCCTGTGTGTTCTTGTGGTAAATGCGAATGCTCTGCAGCTGCTCTCTGGGAAAAATTGCAGCAAAGAAGTCGTGTTACTAAGTTCTTGATGGGATTGAATGAAGGTTTTGAGTCTACTCGTAGACACATCTTGATGTTGAAGCCTATTCCTGACATTGAAGAAGTCTTTAATATGGTCACACAAGATGAAAGGCAGAAGTCTATCAAACCACGTCCTCACAGTGATAATGTGGCTTTCCAAGCTTCTACAAATGTGGATATGTCTTCTGATAACTCTATCAATGCAGCTGCTTCTAATGCTTCTTTTCGTCCTAGGCAGAGACCTATGTGTACTTACTGTGGTCAGGCTGGTCACATTGTCCAGAAGTGTTTCAAGCTCCATGGATATCCACCTGGTTATATCCCTGGTTTTAAGTCATCTAATCCAGGTTATGGTCAGGCTCAGTCATCTAATCCAGGTTATGGTCAGGCTCCTAGGGGTTCTTTATCACAATCATAAAATTTTGCTCCTCAGCCTAATTTTGCTCCTAGAGGACAGTCTTCTTTTCGACCTCAGTCACAGTTCCAGTCACGTCCTAACTCTGTGGCCAATGTCATGACTGCTCCCTGTCCAGCTGCTTCTAGTGATGCTTCATTCAATCTCCAACAGCTTAATCCTGATCAAGTTCAGAATCTAATCAATCAGCTGCAACAACTTCTGCTTCCTGAGTCTGTAGCTTCCCCATCTGTATTACCTGCTTCCATAACAGCCAATGGTGCTATGCCTGCTCAATCTACATCTGGTACTTTTCCATTTCCTTCTACTAGCCTTCGTTTTGAACATAATGCTCTTACCTTTCAACATCAAACACTTGCCTCTTTACAAAAATCTCTTCCTCATGGTTCTTGGATAATTGATTCTGGTGCTACTACTCATGTATGTTCTGATCTTGCACTGTTTAGTGAACTTTATTCTGTAACTGGGGTGACAGTCTCACTACCTAATGGCACTAGGGAACCCATCTCTCACACAGGAACTGTTGTTCTTTCCCCACATCTCACTCTGCATAATGTTTTGCATGTTCCATCATTTTGTTTCAATCTTATTAGTGTTAGTAGTTTACTTCAGCATGATCATAGTTCTGCTCATTTCTTTTTTGATTCTTGTTTCATTCAGGAGCATACTCAGGGCTTGATGATTGGTAGAGGCACTCTTATACACAATCTTTACATTCTGGAGATTGATGTTACTCTTCCCTCTACCAGCTTCTGTGGATCCTTGTTAGTTGATGGACATCTTTGGCATCAACGCCTTGGACATCCTTCTCCTGCCAAGTTACAGCATCTTTCTGGCATTTTACCTATCAAGCATCATCATTCATCTAGTGAGTCTTCATGTTCAGTCTGTCCTTTAGCTAAACAAAAGCGTCTTCCATTTGTTTCTCACAATCATAAGTCTGCTCATCCATTTGATTTGGTTCATTTAGATATTTGGGGTCCTTTTTCTGTTGAGTCTGTTGAGGGATACAAGTATTTTCTTACTATTGTTGATGATTGTACTCGTGTAACTTGGATTTACATGTTAAGAAATAAAAGTGATGTTCTTCGTATCTTTCCTGAGTTCATTACATTTGTGCAGACTCAATATAATTCTGTGATCAAGGCCATTCGTACTGATAATGCTCCTGAGCTTGCTTTTACTCAACTTGTTAAAGATCATGGCATGTTTCATTATTTTTCATGTGCTTACACTCCTCAGCAGAATTCGGTGGTTGAAAGGAAACACCAACATCTGTTAAATGTGGCTCGTGCTCTTCTTTTTCAATCTAATGTTCCTTTAGCATATTGGAGTGATTGTGTCCTTGCAGCAGTTTATCTCATTAATCGCACTCCATCTTTGTTATTGAACAAGTTGTCTCCTTATGAAGTTTTGACTGGCAAACAACCTGATTATAATTTTTTGAGATCTTTTGGTTGTCTTTGTTATGTCTCTACTCTTGCCAAAGATAGGACCAAGTTCACTCCTAGGGCTGCTTCTTGTGTGTTTCTAGGCTATCCCTCTGGCTATAAAGGCTACAAGGTGCTGAACTTGGAAACTAATCAGGTGTCTATTTCTCGTAATGTTGTGTTCCATGAGCATACTTTTCCTTTTCTTGCATCTCCTGTCACATCTGTTACTGAGAATTTTCTTTCCAAGACCATTTTACCTGTTTCCATTCCTGATTTTGTGTCTTCTGGTTCACCATCTCCCATATCATTAGTTTCACCTCATCCATCATCTGATCATCATCACTCACCTGCATCATCATCATCCATTCCTGCTTCTTCTCATTCATCTGATCATTCACATTCATCTTCATCTGGTTCTGATCCTCTTGCATCATCACATTCCACCAATCCACCTCTACCATCAGTCTCTAGTGCCCCATCTATTCCTTCTGAGACTGTTGCTGCAGGTACAGGACAGAGTAGACTCATTGGTGCTCGACCAAGACGTTCCACCAAAACTCCAGGTTACTTGTCTGATTATCATTGTTCCCTTATTCAAGTTTCTACTCCTCCTTCATCACGACCACTTCCTCTTTACCCACTTTCCTCTGTTCTCTCCTATTCTGCTTTCAATTCTTCCTACAAGCCTATTGTTCTCTCCTATTCTGTGGAAACAGAACCAAAATCTTTTCAGCAGGCTATAGCATCAGACTATTGGACAAAAGCATGTAATGTGGAACTTCAGGCTATGGAGGCTAATAAGGCTTGGACCATTGAATCTTTACCCCCTGGAAAGAATGTTGTGGGGTGTAAATGGGTTTTTAAGATCAAATACAACTCAGATGGCACTATAGAACGTTACAAGGCTCGGTTAGTAGCTAAGGGATTCACTCAACAAGAAGGTGTGGACTACATTGATACTTTCTCTCCCGTTGCAAAGCTGGCCAGTGTAAAATTGATGCTTGGCTTGGCTGCTACTAAGGGCTACCATTTGTCACAACTTGATGTCACCAATGCATTTCTAAATGGTGATCTGGATGAAGAGATATACATGAGCTTACCTCAAGGATACACTCCAAGTTCTGGTACTCTTCCTCCCAATGCTGTGTGTAAACTGAACAAGTCCATTTATGGACTCAAGCAGGCATCAAGACAATGGTACAAGTGCATCTCTGAGGTGTTTCTTTCAGCTGGCTATGAGCAGTCCCCAGCTGATAATACTCTCTTTGTCAAGGCACATGGTGAAGATTACACAGCAGTCCTGGTGTATGTGGATGATATCATGATTGCTAGCAATAGTGATTCTGATGTTCATGCCATTAAAGCTGCTCTAAGTGCCAAGTTTCAGATCAAGGACTTAGGTCCTCTCAGATTCTTCCTAGGATTGGAAATAACCAGAAATGCTTCTGGTATTTCTGTGTCTCAACGCAAATATACTCTGGATTTGCTGGAAGATACATGTCTTTTGGCTTGCAAGCCGTGTGCAGTTCCTTTGGATCCTAATGTGAGGCTGAGCAAGGATTCAGGAACTCCTCTCAAGGATGGTTCTTCTTACAGAGAGTTAGTTGGCAGGTTACTCTATCTCACCATAACCAGACCCGACATCACTTTTGCTGTCAGTCATCTCAGCCAATTTCTCTCTGCTCCTACTGATGTGCATTTACAAGCAGCTCACAGGGTTCTCAGATATCTCAAATCTAGTCCTGGACAAGGTCTTTTCTACTCTGCTAATGCTGCACTTTGTATTAATGCCTTCTCTGATGCAGATTGGGGTACTTGTCCAGACACTAGACGTTCTGTGACTGGTTTCTGCGTTTATCTTGGCTCTTCTTTAATCTCTTGGAAGTCCAAGAAGCAGAAGATTGTTAGCCGCAGCAGTACAGAAGCTGAATACAGAAGTATGGCACATGCTACTTGTGAAATCATTTGGTTTCAACAACTGCTCAAAGACTTGAAGGTTGAACCTGTTGCTACTGCGAAGTTATTTTGTGACAACAAGTCTGCAATTCACATGGCTCATAATCCAGTGTGTCATGAACGTACGAAGCACATTGAAATAGACTGTCACACTGTCAGAGAACAAGTCAAGGCTGGTGCGCTTAAAGTCATTCATGTTTCCAGCTCGAATCAGCATGCTGATATACTCACCAAGTCTTTACATCCGGGTCCTTTCCACTCTATTCTCAGCAGGATGTTGATATATCGTGGTTTTTACCGGTTTTCAACCACGATATCATTCGTTTTATCGGGTCTTATTCGTGTTTTTAGTGTCAAAATCAGTCTTATCAGGTTTTAGCATGCTTTGG
>OVAF01001902.1:0-18355 GCA_900406245.1 Odontarrhena argentea | reverse complement strand
CTGTAACATTTTGATATTACAACTTTGAGACTAGAGCTCATGAGTTTTCCTATGTTTAATTTCTCAGGTTATTTTTGGGTAAGTGTCCCTTTTTATCGTATATTTTTACGTACAAGTATTCTTTTTGTTGAAATTTGAATTTCGTTTTTAAAAATAATTTCTTGGTGTGTTGTGACGTGTGATACTATTTAAAGTTTGTGTAATCTTGCCTAATAAATTCCTAACATTATGGGTTCGTAAAATACCAACTACCAATAAAGAAAAATCATTATCGACAATATTCAAAGCTCTTTTTCGTCTCCCATTAGTACCAAAACATTCAAATAAAAGCATAGGATTAAAATAAAAAATGTATGAAAACTCATAAAAGCAAAAACATGGCATCTGATTTCGACTTGTCTGATTTATCCACCAACGGATGCCGTGGCTGCAACAGCAATACTTATAAAATTTTCCATCATCAATGTCCTCGAGATCAAACCCTTCGAAGCCTTGTCTTTGTTTTTCCCGACCAAATTCTTCACATAATCCGTCTGATCGTAACAAATCCAGGCATCATAGTTTGCACCGTCCGGGGTTTTCTTGAGTTCCCCGGCGGCTATCTGGAGTTGGCTGAAAATGTCCACGTAGATATCTTGACACAACGTAAACTGCTTCTTTAAATTCGGGCTCTCCGTTGCTGCTTTTTTGGAGAAATTACTAGTCATCTCCGCATAGGACATACCGAGGCGGAGCACCGCATCAGCCGCTTGGAACTGCAAATTGACATAACAAGAAAATTTTATGTTTATGATTCATAATGAGATTACATGAACATAATTAAATAGCTACATGTACAATCATATATAATCGATATACTTTTATAAAAACAAGATATGTGTGTTACCTTGTTGGTGGCATTAGCCACCGGAGGATAAGATTTCAAAGTTTTGTAGCAGAAGTCCTTGCGTTTTAATTCGCGAGTTACAGTTTTGCATATGGCGTCAATGTATTGTGAGGAGTTTGAGGCTGAAGCAGAGACTAATAAGAGAACTTGTAACGCAATTGCCACATAAACGATGGAGGAAGAAGCCATCTCTTGTTTAGAATTCAGACTTTGGTATTGTATTGTGGTTATGCTTATTTATGTATTCTAATTCTTAGATCTTTATAAACTTTTATGAATCTTCCATAAACAGGTTATGGTAAGATATATATATGCTTTGTATATTGATCTAAGACTTTAAAGACTTTTTTTGGTTTTTTTGGTCAGAATACACAATCCTTATTCCTCATTGTGACTTGTGAGATTCCGCGTTGAATGTTTACTTTTTTAGTGTGATTTGCTTTTAATTTGAAGAGGATTTTTTTTTTAACGCAAGTATTACTTTATTGGATAGGAAGATGGGCTTTGGGCCCTGGCCAATAGGCTTTTACAAAGGAAATTAAAAGAAGAGGGGACAGCCCCACGAAACCAGACATAGAATACAATAAAACCTCTATAAATTAATAATGTTGGGACTCGGAAAAATTATTAATTTATAGAGATATTAATTTATCTATAAATTAATAATTATTATTTTATCGATAAATCAATAATTTATTAATTTATAGAGATTTACTAATTTATTATATTTTAAATTTTTTATCTTAGATATAGACTTTACCTTAAATTTCATATAAATCCTTCTAAAATTATAATGTATTAAAAACTTTTTATACTTTTTTATTTATATATTTATATTGTTATTGATATCGAAAATATTTTTTCGACAATTTTAGTTATTATAATAGAATATATGTTAATAACTCAAAATCCAAACAAATATTATACATACTCAAAAATTTAAGGTCAAAAGATTTACGTCTACTTAATATTGATGATGACAAAGATGAAATAATAATACTCGAAGTAGTTATATATAATAAAATGGTTCTCGCAATAACTCTTCTTNAGAACTCTTCTCGATATTTAGAAACAAATAGAGATGACAGAGTAGAAAATTTAGTGACTCGTTTCAACAAAGTAAACTTAGTAAAATAAAAATATACATCACATCATATTTTGATATAATTTTTTTTAAAAAACACATATACATATATATATATATATATATATATATATGCCTAAGATTTCTGATTATTAATTTATACTATTATTGGGACTCTATTTTACACTAGAGTTTCAAAAAAATTATTAATTTATTATTTTATCGAATATTGTCATTTTTTACACTGGCCCGACTTGGGACCGGAGAATTTTATTAATTTATAGTGATTATTAATTTATAGAGTATTAATTTATAGAGGTTCTACTGTATCTTATTTGAAAAGGATTTGTGTACTCATTTGATATCTTATTCCTTTTATTCGTTTATAGAAAACAATTTCCGATTTTCCTTTTCAGACTTTCATTCTGTGTATGGAAACTTAAAAAATAGAATAGAGATGTATCACAAGATGTGGTCAATTTTAATCAAATTTTAACATATATACACTAGGTCTTCGATCTGCGCTATGAGCGGGTAGATGTTAGTTTTATTTAGTGTGAATTAATATCTATTGATTCACTTAATNACATATATACACTAGGTCTTCGATCTGCGCTATGAGCGGGTAGATGTTAGTTTTATTTTAATGTGAATTAATATCTATTGATTCACTTAATATATTTTATGGCTTTATAATTTTTCCGAGTATCAATTCGATGACAACATAGAATAAATTCCTTTCATTTAACTTCTTATACCATTTTATAAATTTTTCGTTTTTTTATAAAACATGTAAATGATTTTAGAATATGTTTTGTTGTCAACATTTTTGAAATATTTTCTCCTAATATTAGGTATATTAGGTTAACATTTTTGTTGTCATAATCAATGAGTATTATTTTTCCAATAACAACTACATAAAACCCGTGTGTAATTACAACATGATGATAGTTAATCAAATTTCTGTATTCTCCATCTAAGGCTCTAAGCCCTTACTTGTCACAATACTATTTATTTTATTTATTTTTTTTGGTCAGAACTATTGGTTGTTTAATGTGTCTTTTTTGAAATTCGATTTTTGTGATTTATTAAAAAAGTTTCTTTTTTTAGAAAGTAAAAATAGATTGTTGTATTCAATACTTTTATCAAAAAATTGTGATTATTTTTAAACAGTTTTTTTGTGATTTTCTTAATTTTGAGATATGTCATTTTTTTCTTGTAGTAGACTTTTTTCTTAAAAACATTAAAGAAATTCTTCTAGCAAGCACAAATATATTGTTGATATTTGAGTTTTTAATTTTCTTGTGATTATATTTAAATAATATTAATTTTGTGTTTTCCTTAATTTGTAGGTAAGCCATTTTCTTGTTTTATTCTTTAAAAAAATGTTTGTGTGATTTCTTTAATTTGTAAGTACTACATAGTAGAACAACTTTCACCCGGGTGGATGGTAATGATGAGGTCAAAATTTTATCCTTGATTTGGGATATGGATACTACTGGATAGTATGCAAAGTCACCATTTGGACAAGATCATCTTTGAAACTCAGGATTCAGATATTGTAGGGGCAGTCATGAGGCCAATTGCTTGGCCTTCTTTTCAGTTTCAGGCTTCTCAAATTAGACTAACCTTGCAAGGCTTCTCCAGGTGGGAGCTTTCTGGAATTCATGCTTCTAAGAATAGAGGTGCCAATCTCATCGCTCTAAGTGTTACTACTCAGGAATAGACTACAATCTTATGTGTCTAGGGGTTATCCAGAGTGGTTAACTCACATCTTTGAAGATGAGAGGGTTTGAGCCTCTTTTCTCATTTTTTGTATATAAGCTCTTGAGCTGGCTCCTCTCCCGTCTGTGGGATTGCAGTGTAGCCTATTGTTTTGCACATTTTGGTAGATTTGTAACAAACTGCTCATGTTCCTTTGGGTATACCAAAAGCTAATATACGAATAGTTTAGATGAAAAAAAAAAAAAGTACTCCATTTTTTGTTCTACTATAGACCTTTTTTTAAAAAAAAATTTCGTATTAAATAAAAAAATATATATTGTTAATAGAAATTTCATATTATCTAAGTGCTTTTTGATATTATTATTAGTAATATATTGATAAATTCATTTTTATTATTTAATATCATATTTTAAGCTAAGTTTTCTTTAATCCAAACATCTTTTTTTTTTTAAGATATAGTTTCCTGATTTTCCGTTGTAAACGAATTTTTAGATTTTTTGTTAATGTATAGTTTTCTTATTTTTTAGCTAATTTTTCTTTAATCCAAACATTTTTTTTTTTTAAGATATAGTTTCCACTTTTCAATTATTTTTGGTTAATATACAGTTTTCTTATTTTTTCGATGTGGACAATTTTTTTTAATTGGGGTTTCAATTTTTTTAAGTGCTTATGTGGCATAATATTATTAGAGATTTTAAATCCTATGTGGATGCCTTAATAAGCCTAATGGCTTCAATTTTTATTAGTAGTAGATTCCTATTAATTTAATAATATTACATAAATAATTATCTAAATTTAATAACTTAGAAACAAAATCGTTAATATTTTTAAAATCAATAGTCTGATAATTTTGTTTTTCTTTAATTTTATAGAATATTAAGTTAACTTTATTTTTATCTAAACAATTTCCTTATTTTTGATTTAGACGATTTTGTAAAATCTTTAATATTTTTAAATTGATTTCTTTCTTCTTAAAATTTATAGAATATTAAGTTAATTTTCTTTTAATCTAAACAATTTCCTTATTTTTTTATGTAGACAATTTTGCTTATAAGAATTTTCTGTTTTTTGTAAGTGCTTATGTGGTATAATATTATTAGAGGCTTTAAATCCTAGATGGATGCCTTAATTAGAAGCATATGCCTTCAAGTTTTATTAGTTTTTCTTTAATTTTATAGAATATTAAGTTAACTTTCTTTTAATCTAAAAAATTTCCTTATTTTTGATTTAGACGATTTTGTAAAATCTTTAATTTAATATTTTTAAATTTTTTTTTTCTTAAATCTTTAATATTATAAAACCTATTGTTTATAAAAAAGACTCGATTGCAAATTAACTTATTAACATTTCTNAAATTTTTTTCCCAAAAAAAAAAAAAAAAAAAACTTATTAACATTTCAAAAAAGTCTATTTTCCTAAAATTATATATGCTGACAGGATCTTATATATGTAGAGCGTATATTTTCTTTTACTTTCCTTTTTTTGTGTGTGGCTTTATTAATCTCCTATACGTATATATATATATATAGTGCAGATGTTTCTAGGGTTGATCACGTACTAAACCGCCATGGAAGATTCAGAGCCGTCTGCCGGAAACTCGATGACAGGCCTTCCTCATAAACTCATCTTCGGGATACTCTCAAGGCTTCCGGCCAAATCTCTCATCCGATTCCAATCCGTGTCGAAGCTGTGGCGCTCTATCATCCTTAGCAGTAAAGATTTCGCCGACGCTTTTTTAGCTCATTCAAGGACTCGGCCTCGTCTCCTTTTCACCTCGAAGAATTTTATCTTCTCAGCCCCTGAACACGACAAAGAAGAGACAGTAGTTGTCGCGGCCAGACACGACATGACCATCTCGGATGATCTCGGCTACTATAACTTCACATCTCCCCCCGTGAACGGCCTCCTGTGTTGCGCACGCGGCTCAGAAATCACTGTTTTTAACCCCACCACGGGACAGCGGTTGATACACAAACTCAACAACGAAAGAGTAGCACACGCACATCTCGGGTACGATACGGTGGAAGACGAATACAAAGTGTTGTGTGTCATGATGTTCCAACGCGGCCGCGATTTAGGACAGAAGCATCTCGTATACACACTGAAATCTCGTGTACACGGGACAGAAGGTTGGAGATGCATCAATGAGACTGTAGAACCTTACACGGATGTACAAGGCGGAATCTGCATGAATAGTGCTATATACTACGGAGTCGGACATACAAAGATAGCTAAATTCGATCTTAGATACGAGAGGATGATGTTTATTAATGCACCCAAAGACAAAGATATCACAAGTTGGAATTTTGTAAATCACCAAGGGAAATTTGGGGCACTAGAGTATGATTCCTTAAAGCATGAGATGCGAGTTTGGATTCATCAAGACAAGGAAAATTCGTGGAGTAAGATGACTTGCGTTGTGCCCTGTGAGTGGGGAGATATCAAGTTGAGACCATCTTGTATTCATACTACTGGACAAGTTGTGTTGGTCCCTCACCGCTTAGAATCATCTAAGCCTTTCTCTGTTTTCTATTGCGATGTGATCAAAGAGAGTTTCCGTAGTGCGCAAGTTAAAGGAATCGCGGAATATGAATTTAGGCATGGAATTGGCAAGCATGATTGTGATATCTTGTGCTTTCCAGGTTACATTGAGAACATCATGTCACTATAGGCTATAGCACCGTGACTTCGCTATTTTTCTGCATGCATGCTCTTATCTTAACTTCCTACCCTTTCTTCTTATCTTTAAAACGATTATTTCACTATGTTTATATGTTAACTATCTTTCCCTATATAATTATTTCGCTTTGGTTATTGTCTATTTTTTTAAGAGAGCAAATATCTCACTTCGTTTATGTTTACTACACTTCCCATATACATATATATCAGAATTACATGGTCACTACGTTTATGTTTACTACACTTCCCATATACATATATATCAGAATTACATGGTCACTACGTTTATGTTCATGTATGACAGCCATTTTTTTTTCTTAACTTAAATCGTAAGAATACATACAAATATTCTTAATTAAAGAGACGGGAATAAATGGCCACAAAGACTGAGACATTGAGACAAGTTGGTGTATTTACATAGCGCATTGTATGAATCAATGAAGTTTAATTTATTCACCAGTTCCTTCCAAGTGGGCAAAGTAGACGCAAACTCAACGATTATACTTTTTTGACGCTTCATTAGTAGCCTGTAGCCTTTGAAAAAACAAATTTCGATCAAGTATAGAGTGTACAGATAAAAAGCGTGACAGTCTCAAACCGCATAATGTCAAATACAAAAAAAAAATTAGTGTGTAATGTCGTAATCTCAATAACTTCCATGAAATTACATTCGCTTGCATGGTCTCCCACATCCACTGTTTTATAGCCTCCCCCACTATTTTGTATTTTTGCGGTATTCAAAAATATTTAAATAACAATTGTCAAACTTAACAAAATAACTAGTATATTTAGGGTTGTCAAAATGGATAATCCGATCCATTTCAATTCATATCCATTAGGATGGAGTACTAAATGAATTGGAATCCATATCCATTTAGTAACTGGATTGCGATAATCCATTATCCACTTAATTTCATGGATCAAATGGTTAAATAGATAAATCCATTAATCCACAAAATACTTAAATCATACATTTCTATCCAATTTTTTAACAAAATATATTTATATTAAAATTATGAAATGAAATTTTAATACCAAACTCACAAAATGCAATTTCTCACTCTAACATTTAAAATATATATATATATATATATATATATATATGATAGATTTTTCGGACTAGTATATGACGCCAGCCAATTTTACTAATATATGACGCCAGCCTATTTTCGGACTAGAATGACACTTTATTTGGTGACATATTTTTTATGACAGATTTTTGTGTGGATGACAGATTTTTTCGTGATGAAAACCGTTATACTCACGACAACTAAGATTGCAGAATCATTAAACATATATAGTGCAATGGACCAACAACCGGTCAAGAAAATGAAGTGTTTATTCCAAATGCAATCAACTATTTCTCGACTAAGAGATTTCCGTTGTTTTAGTGTAATTGTTTTGATCTTTGAGTAGTTAATTTTAGTTTGGTTATCAAATTTTTTTACTTTTTTTTGGAACTAATTTCAATTGTGCCTTTGAAATCTATTGATTTTGTTTTAAAAAGATTCAAAACATAAACCATGTTGAAGAATGATTAGAATAAGAGTTGGAAAAAAAATTAAAAGAAATTCAGTATATAATGTGTAAATTAAGACTTTTAATGTGACATTCTAACTAAAAATAAAAATATTATAAAACCAAATTAGTATTATTTTCTCGAATTGTTTATAGTTAAATAGAATTTATTTTTGTTTATGTTTATGAATTAAAAGTAGTATTATTTAATAAAAAAAAATCAAAAACATAAAATATCGAAGAAAGTTACTTTACAAAAAAAAAAAATCACAAATTTTTTTTTTTCTCGAAAAAAAGATAAGCGCATTTGTGAGAGTGAGTTGTAGGAGCTGCCGAGTTTTTTTTTATGCATATATAACTAAATATTTATCCAAAATCTCTATTTACCTAAATTTCAACCAAAAGAGTAATATTCAGCTAATTATCCCTTAATAATTTTATAAAGTTTCAATTTATATTAATTTTACGGTATTATGTTAATAGGACGGAGGCTTCAAAACGCGCTACAGAACTTTACCCGCCCACCCGCCCACTGATATCACGGCTCCAATGGCGATACCGATAAGCCTTTCCATCATCAGTGTCATCTTGATGATAGTTTGGGAAGCCTTGTCTCTATTTTTCCCGATATAATACCTCACCATCTTTATATGATCGTAAGAATATCCGACGTCAAAGTATGCAAGGTCCGGTCTTTCCTCGAGTTCCTCCCCGGAACCGTTCTCGAGACACTGAGCAATATCCATGTACTCATCTTGACAGTGCTTGAACTGCTTCTTTAAATTTGGATTCTCAGTTGCAGCTTTTCCGGCGATACCCGCATACTTCTTGGCATAGGACATGACGAGAAATTACAATGCAAGATCCTAATAAAGTTTGATAATATCGATTGAGAAATTAAAAACCCACGGCGAGTTAGGAAAAACAGATAGTGTGTTACCTTGTTGGTGGCTTTAGCCATAGGAGGATAAGATTCCAAAGTTTTGAAGCAGAAGGCCTTGTCGTCGCCTACATTTGTGCATATGGCGTCGATGTATTGTGAGGAGTTTGAGGCTGAAGCAGAGACTAATAAGAGAACTTGCAACACAATTGCCACATAAACGACGGCAAAACTGGAGGAAGAAGCCATCTCTTCGTTAGAATTTAGATGTTGGTATTGTATTGTTCGACTTCCAAAATTGTGTGGTTATGCTTATATATTAAATTTTCATTCTCTGTATGGAAACTTAGATTAATATATAGGAATACTACTTATATATTCTTAGATCTTGTATTTTGATCCAAGACTTTGACTTTAATAATTAAAAATATAAAATCCCTTTGGTGAGATTTGGTGTAGAATTTTAATGTGTTTAGATGCATGAACTTAAAGTTATAATTGATAATCTTATCTGTAGCAGCAACATATATGTTATTAGCTATCATAGTAGAGTGTTTGTACACAAATAAAATATGTTTAGAAATTCAAAATTTAGGCAACATATCTCTATATATAAATTATAACTATCTTTTAACATATCTTATGTAAATCAAAAGATATAACAGATTACAATTGAAATTTTGATGTCGCCATAAAAATTAGAGCTACGTGTTGATGATATTTCAACTTTAAGGTAAAACAAACAACATATAATCATATTTCAATTATTCTTTTAGTTATAGATGTAAAATTTATTTGGTGGAATAACCATCTCGTGTGGATTATGGAAAGTTATATATCCGTTGTAGAACCCATTCAGGTGATTAAATGATCTTATATAATTTTGTAATGATAGGAAAATGTATTAATCCTCTTTAAAAGAAAACGTCGATGCACCATTTGACTGACCACGATTCTGTGTTCTCATCGTCCTCTTAAGCCGTCAACAGATTGGTGGCTCCAACCGCGATAGAAATAAACTTCTCCATCATCAATGTCATCGAGATCAAAGTCTGCGAAGCCTTGTCTGTATTCTTCCCTACCAAGTCCTTCACGTTGGTAGTCTGATCGTAACAAACCATGACATCATAGTTTGCAGTGTCAGGGGATACCTTGAGTTCCCCAGCAGCGCTCTTGAGAGACGCTATGATGGTCATGTACGCATCTTGACAAGCCGTGAACTGCTTCTTTAAATTTGGATTCTCCGTTGCCACTTTTCCAGCGAAACTCCCAGACTTCTCCGCATATGATATGCCAAGGCGGAGCACGGCATCAGCGGCTTGAATCTACAAATTGATATAACAATATAAAAAAATTATGTCTATGATTAGGAATGAGGCATGAACATAACTGCAATCACAAAATATTGATTTTCGTTACATTTGAAATTTCGATACGAATTAAAACCATAGCGCCGAAAATAGACAAGTGGGTTACCTTGTTGGTGGCTTTAGCCGCCGGGGGATAAGTTTTCAAAGTTTGAAGACAGAAGGATTTGTCAGTGACACGTTGGCATATAGCATCGATGTAGTTTGGCGAAGCAGAGACTGATAAAAGGATTTGTAACACAACTGCCACAGAGACAACGACAGAACTTGAGAGAGAAGCCATCCCTTCGTTAGAATTCAGACTTTGTTTTTTAAAACAGAATTTAGACTTTGGTATTGTATTGTTCAGTCATTTAATTTGTGTTTATGCTTATATATTACTTTTCAAAGCACATATAATTTTTTTTTTTTTGGTAATTGGCTAATTAGAGTTTTCACGCATATATTAGATTACCTTAACGTATATATATGATTCAAATTTGCTTTAGGTATTAAATTTGATTTCCGATTTACTTGCCCTTTATAATTGGAGACTTTCGTTCTATCATCTCTGATTGGAAACTCAAAAATACAGTTGTATCACTTTATGCTTGTGGTCAATATTGTATCAAAATTTACCATATATAAAAATTACAAGTCAAATGTATCGAAACCATAATAGTTTTTAATGTTATTTATTTTTCAACCTTTAATTTTTTTTTTTTTGGTCCACAATTTATTTTTCAATCTAATACTGTACATATATCTATGTATTATCTGCAGGCTTTTAATTTTGTTACATTTGATTTAAATCGTTCGGAACTTATACTCGGATCATTCTTACAGGACCTTACATCATGAAATACTCTCTCAGTACGTAATTTTCCTATAAAGAGTCCGTTCGGGCGCGCTAACGCTCTCCAATAAGATGGACGAACTTATCACTAGTTGTTGCCAACACCGTATTTCGTGGTGGATAAAGAACGTGTGACTGAGCTTGGTAGCCCCTATACATGTAGTGGTGATCTTGGTCCAAGAAAATCCACAGTATGCTTGAAACTTGTGGTCGGCCAGTCTCGTTGGGTTCAAATTTTCCTTCCTAAATGTCTCGTGAGGTATGACACCTTACACCTCCTCTATGCCATTGAACGTCCCGAGTTTTGGTGTTATAAAAGATGAGCATACTATACAATCAATTATTTTAGTTTTCTAGTTTTTGTAGTATGATTGGGGATGTTGCAATGAACTAGTACAATTCCGCCCGTTTCATCGTTAGCCTGGCATTTGTGACTCCGTAATATGTTTGGCACTTTTTCACTTTGAAAAAGAAAAAAAAATATTTGTGGGTCTCGGATCGAATTTAATTATATATCGATTTGATTTTAAAAGTTGTAAATAATAATTTGTTAGTGTGTTGTGACGTGCGATACTATTTAAAGTTTGTAATCTTGTCTAATAAAATATCTAACTTGTGTTCATAATATACCAACTACCAAAAAAGAAAAATCATCATCCACAATAATCAAATATCTCTTTTTCGTCTCCTAGAGTAATCAAAGTTACGCTTAAACCAGAAACACCAAAAGCATAGGAGTAGAAGAAAAACGTATGAAAACTCTTAGAAGCAAAAACATCGCATCCAACTTCAACCAGAGTAAACCGAAAAGGGCAAACCTGACTTGTCCGCGCTTTACCCGCCAACGGATACTGTGGCTCCAACAGCGATACCAATAAGCTTGTCCATCATCAATGTCATCTTTATGACAGTTTGCGAAGCCTTGTCTGTATTTTTCCCGACCAAGTCCTTCACCATCGTCGTCTGATCGTAAGAAACCATGACATCATAGTTTGCAGTGTCCGGGGACTCCTTGAGTTCCCCTGCAGCGCTCTTGAGACACAATATAATCTTCTGGTAGGCATCTTGACACGCCGCAAACTGCTTCTTTAAATTTGGATTCTTCGTTGCCGCATTTTTGGCGAAACCCGCAGACTTCTCGGCGTAGGACATACAAAGGTGAAGCACCGCATCAACCGCTTTGAACTGCAAATTGAAATAATAATAAAATTATGAATATAAGTGCAATTACAAAATTGTTATTGTAGTTTTGAAACTGCCTTTATAATGAAAATTTCACTTGAACAAAAAAAAATGCAAGATTTCCAGTACACTTATATAAAAGAACCATAGATACAAATTGAAACCACAACATGGAACTTTAGTTGACAATATTGGAACACTGTAACTGATTTCGAGAAACTAAAACCCTTGGAGACTAATGAAAAATAGATATGTGTGGAATTAACCTGGTTTCTGGCTTTAGCCATAGGAGGATAAGATTTCAAAGTTTTCAAGCAGAAGGCCTTGTCGGTGACATTATCGACATTTTTGCATATGGATTCGATGTATTCTGGGGACGTTGAGGCTGAAGCAGAGAATAGTACGAGAAATTGTAACATAATTGCCACAGAAACAACGGCAAAACATGAGGAAGAAGCCATTACTTCTTTAGAATTCAGACTTTGGGGTATTGTCTTCTTTGTCAATCGTGGTAGTTGCTTATATATTGCTGTCCACGCTTGCTTCAAATATTAAATTCTGATTTACTTTCTCCTTAGAATGTTAGATTTTCCATTCTCTATATGAAAAATTAGATTATTATAAAAAGAAAAAAAACTTAGATTTATATATATGGATACTAATATTTTCTTAGATATAATCTCTCTTCTTAACTCCACCAAAAAAGAAAAGAAAATCTCTCTTCTTAATTCATAGAGAATATTCAAACATAATATATATTCGATTGAATCTTGGTGTATTCGATAAATCTGTTGAAGATAAGACCAAATCTTACACCATTTTTCCAAAAGGATTCTGAATCTTCTCAGGAGTTAGCCGATTTTTTTCAACTATAAAAGCATTGTCACGAGCTAGTCTTCAAACACACCTTCAGACAACACTTCAAAACTTAGAGCTTGCAAACCATCTCACCAACTTTCTTATTTGAGTTTTTATTTTAGTGATCATTGTAAGGCGGGAGACTTCTCATCCCTATTATTTGGAGAAGTTTTCTAAACCTAATGATTTATATGTTTTCAATTCTTATTTCTTTCATATGTTTCACTAGCATGTCTAAGTAGTTCTCTTTTTAGGGTTTAGGGAAATGACTTATTATTGTTGAATTTCTCATCAAAACAATGTGTATCTATGATTAACTGCGGCTAAGAAACCATTAGAGTATGTTAATGTGATGTTTGATTTTGAAAGCCACGTTTGGGGGAACAATCGATTTCTTAGTCGTAATGACTAGGTTAGGAACGGACATGGTCCATGCAGTTTTCTTTATATTAACATGAATCATTGATTCACCATGATTTTGACCTCTTTTTTACATGGTGTATGTATCATCTTATAGGGTTTTCACTTTATTATTTTTACTATGTAAGAGCCTTCTCACGTGAAAGTACGTGTTAGGGGTCTTTTGTGGACTTTTGAAGAAATCAAGACTTTTTATCAAGAAACAGAGCAGGAACTGAAGAAATGAGATTCGGTGTCGTGGAGTGGCGTCTGACACCATACCAAGGTGGCGATCGACACTCAAAACGGAGTTTCCATGAAGACATTATGAAGAGTGGCGCCCGACACTACATCATGGTGGTGGTCGCCACCCATTCGGAGATAGAATTGGACACTTTCCATTTTCGATTGATTCGTATCTTGAAGCTTCTTGAGCACACATTTTTACCCTAGCTCATGCCTCCACCCTATATATACTATCTTTAGACCTTTATCTACATTTCAAGCTTTCTTTTACGATTCCAGACCAGTTTTGGTTCCTTTGTTACTTTGGTTTGTTTCTAGTTTCTTAATAATTAAAGTTCTTATTCATTCATCATGTCTTGTTCCTGTATCATGTGTCAGTAGTTCTCTTGTTGGGATTATGGCAGTAGTAGGTTAGATTCATCATGTAGTAGAAGGTGTTTATTCGTTGGTTTTCCATGATGTTCTTTATTGATTCGTTCTTAATGCATGTTCTTTGACAGACGCCTTAGAACATTGATTTAAGTAAAATTGCTCTCATGTTGTGGTAAATAGCTCTATTTGGTTGTTGTTAGACCCTGACTTGACACCAAGGGATAGATGATATATAATCTAATTGACGCCTAGATTCACGTTAAGGGTTTGCATGGACCTGTAGTTTGAGCTCCAATCGTTGTTTGAATATCAATGAGCATATAGACTTGTTTGCATTGTTTCTGTTACCACTGCATTGTTTCCATTACCTTAATACCTTTGGTTACTTTGCATTGCAGGAAAAGAAATAGGGAGGATTTTCATTACAATCATGACTGCATGCTTTCGTGTTAGCACTTGTGGATTTATGATCATAGTCAAATGAGGTAATGATTATGAAGAACTATCGTTGTAGGTTTTCTTTAAAAATATTTATTGTTGTATATATACATATCAAATGGTAATCTACAAAAATATGTGCTACAAACTCAACATCACCCATCTTTGGCCAATAGCAAAAAGAAAAGGGTAAAAACCTTCCGTCGCCTATATATATTAAACTAAATTAGTCATATTTTACATGTTTATCCATGTTCTACGAATCATCTGCTTTAACGGCGAGATCTTACTCCACCGGTGCGATTATGTATATTCGGCTTCATTAGTCATTTATCGAACTAATAAAATAATAATTATATTTATTCTGTACTTGACTAACCCATTTTTATTTTATTTTTCTAAAAATATAAGTACAAAATCAAATCTCAAATTTTCTTAATTTTATATTTAAAATAAGATGTTTCATGTTATAAAAACAAATATAAAATGTGATGAGAAACGGTAGTGAGTATGTGAAGAATAAGTGCCGGCAATGGATTAAGGATTTTGAACACACTAGTATTCGATCGAATTGTAAAAATTTAGCAAAACAATTGTTTTACCAGCAAAGAGTCGAAACAAATCCTTGATTAATCAATGATTTTTTGTTAATCGCTAAGGCATTTCAAACGTCTACTTAATGTCTAAAGAAATTTTGAACCTTGTTTATTTTTTGGAATATTAAGAGGTTCTAGATCTAAAATTATACATCCCTTTGGACTGCGACGAGAGTATGTTATATGATCCTTTCCTAAGTGAAAATATTCTTTCTCCCATTGCTTCTTTTCTAGTGAAGAGAAAAGTTGGAACAGGTCTTGTGTTTTGTATCAGATCTTTGACAAAACCAACGAACAAGCTTTATCATTTGCCTTTGGTCTCATCTTATATGAAGAACCAGCAAGATAATCAAAGTTTTATATTCAAGAATGTGGACTTTCAACTAAAATAATGATTAGTATATAGATTTTCTTTCTGAATTGGTTTACGAGGTCATATGTTGAAATTGCGGATTTGAATTAAGTTTTAAAAATATAATAAGATCTCTTTGGACCAAAATAAAAAACTGCATATTGTTTGTTCTGTTTTGTTATGTTTGTCCTCTGCTTTATCCCTCCTTTCTCGTAACTCGTAAGTCATAAGAATCAAGAAAGAACACAAAAATCGTATACAAAAAAAAAAAAGAAAGAACACAAAAATGACAAGAATTATCAGACACTTTGCTGTTGCTCTGTTTTGTTGCCTGTTATTTTCTCTCCGAACCATGTCTCAATCTATTCAGATGCTTACCGATTGCAGCCAGTTAACCGACAACTTTAATCGAACCAGCTCTTATCTATTAAACCGTGACACCGTCCTCTCCACTCTTCGAGACAGTTCCTCTCTCGGAAGCTATTACAACGCCACCACGACTGGTCTTAGCCCAGACAAAGTCTATGGCATGTTCCTCTGCAGAGGAGACTTAAACAGAACATCTTGTTCAGACTGTGTCCATACCGCAACACTCGAAATCGCAACCACCTGCAACTCTCATAAAGAAGCTATCATCTTCTATGACGAGTGTATTGCTCGGTTTTCGAACTCTTCGTTCCTCACATTGGTGGAGGATGTACCTGCGATCGCTAGATACTCTCCAATCAGTCGCTCGGAACCTTTTCAGTTTTTCAATAAAACACTTCCTGGTAAAATAGACGAGCTTATCCTAAGAGCACGCTCGTCTTCGTCGTCGCAAATTCCTTATTTTGTGGAGGGTCAAGAACGTGTGACACAAGTGGAAGGATCATATGATTTAGAGGCAATGGTCCAGTGTAGTCCTGATCTTGAGTTAAACAATTGCACCTCCTGCTTGAGCCATGCGACCCAATATATATTCAAATGTTGCAGCCATGCTCGTTTGGCTCAGACCATCTTTCCTAAATGTCTCATCAAGTACAACATCTCTGCTTTGCAACCAAACACAGCAAGTCTTGGCTTTATAAATGGTGAGTAAATATATCATGTCTTTTATTTTTCCGTAAGCAGATTTGAATACATCATTTCAGACATCCGGTCGTGGTGGGATGGGCTGGCAAATCCCATCCGGTCTGGGTTGTTCTTTTGACCTGGCATAAGGTTTTTGATATGGCCCTTGAATTGGTCGTATTGTTTAGAATGCAAGCATAACTGATCAGTTCGGTTCTATATGGACCAGAACAAAACTATCCCTATTATTTCTAAAGATCATCAGGTTCTGCCTTACCTAAATTAAACCGGATTGATAGAGCTTTCGTCCTACAAGGCTACAATCCAATTATCAAGAACAAAACAACTGAAACATATGTTTTGGCTCACTTTCATTCTTGTTTTACAGGATACGAAATATTTGGGAGAATGTTTATTGCAGTCATGACGGCTTTGGTGTTAGCATTAGTGAGATTATAATCAAATCTAGTTATACTTTAAGGATTGTAAATAATTACTGATTTATGTTTGTGGTCTTTCTCTTAGTTTGATTGATTGACGTACGATGTGTTGTGTTCATGTCTACGAAGATTCAAGACCCCAGAACTACGTATTAATATATCTTATATAATAAAGTAGGCTTCCCCTTTTCAACTTTCTATGAGGGACTGCCACGTGTCCCATTTAGTTTTAACCTTACCCCTTTAAACTTTACCAAAGTTACTCACAAAAGTTCAGAGTTATTTTCCACATCTTTTACTGATACTTTTTAGATTTACTACATTTTCTCCTCTTCTCAAAAACCTAATAAGAAAAATTTTGTACTTCCATTTAGTTTCCACATATTATCGTGATATTCTATTCTAATTATACAAAAATTTCATATTATTTTTGTTAATGGTACTTTCACGAAAATAAAATATAATCTCAAAAAATTTAGATTAGTTTTAATACTATCTTTATACTTCATTATCTTTAATGCATTTAATTTTTTGGTCAAGAAACATAAAGTCTACTTAATGAATATATTTAATAGGATATGAGACACTAAATATTAGATCATTTTTCATGAAAAAGTTCTACAAAGGTATAAAAATTTGATTATGATAACTTTAAATTATTTTACCTTTAAAAATTGAAAATATTTTACAGCTACGGCTTTAGAGGATGAGATTTACTAAATCATCTAATTGTCACTTATTAATGGTTTAACAACATTTTTTTGTAACAGACTATAATAAAAAAATCGAAATAAAACATATGTATATATCATCATATGGTTCACATACATATTAAAGCTTTAAATGATAATTTTATATTTGAAAAACGAAAATTAAATGATTTCTTAAAATTTGAAAAAAAAATCTTAGACATCACTTATATATAGAACATATGATATTTAAATGATAATAAAAATCATATAAATAATATTTCCGTGCAACGCACGGACTTTCTCTAGTAGTTTTATATTTTGAACTTTTAACCGCTTCTTTTGGTTATAATTTACGTTTAGCATGTTTCGATTCGGTGTACATATTATTTAACTTGCTCTTATCTCGATTTGAGGAGTTTATATCCAAAATACTTTGATTTACTAGAAAAACAAAAAAAAAGAGAGTAGTTTTCACGAACCTAGATGTTTTGACGTCCTGGCCAAACCACCCGGTCAAAACGGTTGAATTACGACCCAGGCACTATTCTGGTTTAAATTTAATGTGAAAAACCCAAGTTAAGAAAATCAAAAAACTCAAAAAAATTCGTATTGACCTGTTTACCTTTAATCTATCAACAATGTGCTCGACCTTCTCAATGTGATCCATAGAATGTTTACTAGAAAGGTAGTGGAACTGATATTTGATGTAGTTCGTTTTCGTGGTGAACCGAATCAAATAAATTCCTAAACCCCACT
>OVAF01001901.1:0-18627 GCA_900406245.1 Odontarrhena argentea | reverse complement strand
ACCAGCAAAGAGGGACGCGGCAGGTTTGGGGTTGGTCACAGATGAAAGAGTGGAGTCGAAGGAGTTGAAGCATCCGCTCGCAACATAGACAACCTTTTTCGTTACTTCTCCTTTTGCATACCGGAAAAATGACGTATCAAGAATTGGAGGCCGTATAACACGTTGAAAATGCCTTACATGGAGTTGACTTTTGCACAGTTGTTGAGTTGTTGTTGTCTGCTATATTTGTTGCAACCTTGGGTGCATATGTGCTTCAGACACTCCATTGCTTCACTTAGTTGCATGTATAAAATTTTTTCCCTTTTATTTCTTCGTCTTCTTTTCTTTCTCTGCGAGAAATAATTAAACACATTCAGTCACAACATAGAGAGTAATAACTGAACTCAAACCGAATAGCAAATGTTTAAGGGCAAGAAAAATGAACCAAACTCAAACCAGAATTAGTTCATAATCTCAAGTTCTTAACTTTGTGCATCATATAAAGTTGAACAAATCCTCAAGTTTTATATTTGACTTATCTGAAAAAAAATAATACGAATTAAACAAAAAAGTTTCAAAGTCTTTCGATCCAAAGCAGAACCACATCTAGACCAAATTGAACAAAAAAAATTTTTGATCAGTGATTATTTTTTTCCAAGCCAAACCGAATAGGTGAAACAAAGAGATTTGTTATCCAAAATCAAAATAGAAAAAGTAATTACCGATTCAGCATCGTCGATGAACTGGAGAATGTCGAGCTCAAGGGAAGGATCATACTTCTGAAGAAACTTCCATCCTTCGGTCTTTTCAATGGTCTTAAATTGAAACTGGATAAGACGCATGGATCTGAGACAAACATCAGGTGCGTCGTAGAGGCGCGCCAGCCGGAGAACGTTGACTATGTTATCCACCGTTAAACGCTTCGCGACTCCTCTACAGCATATTTCATATAGCTTCGTCACCATGTAGACATGTGATAAAGCCAAAAGATGCCTTCTAAATTTATCTATCTAATCTACTGTCAAACTAGACGTGAAAAAATAAAAAACAGAGAAGCAAAATCGTATTTTAGATCCACTAAGGGCATAAACAACTCTTTGAAAAGTTCGAGCTCTCAACCGCTTGGGTTGGGAAAAAGTTTCCTTAAAAACAATGAATATGGTGGGTTTCTTCTGGAATGTTAGGGGTTTTAACCAACCCCGGAAGAATTATGCAGTGAAAGAGTGGGTCGCTAGTAGTCAGTTAAAGTTTGGTTGTCTCATTGAAACCAGAGTTCAGGAAGATCGGGCTCAAAACATAGTAGCAGAAGTGTTTAAGGGCTGGAGTTTCTGCTCAAACTATGAGCACAATAACCTAGGAAGAATTTGGGTTGTTTGGCAAGATTGCATAAGGATCACCGCAGTTTTTAAATCCTCTCAAGTGATCACAGTTTCAGTACTTGAGGAAGGGAATAGGGAGGAGTACTTTTTCTCTTTCATATATGCAAAGAACACAGCTCCGGAGAGGTTGGAGTTATGGCAGGATTTGAAGGACCATCAGGCCTCTTCAATGTTCAGGTCCAAAGCTTGGCTTTTGTGTGGTGACTTTAATGAGATACTTGACTTGGAGGAGCAGTCCAATCTCCATGATCATCGTACAAATCTGACCGGAATGAGGGAGTTCAGGAGATAATAAGGGTTTGTTCTCTCCAAGATTTGGGATACCAGGGTCTATTATTTACCTGGTGTAACAAGAGAGACAGTGATGTGATTTGTAAGAAGCTGGATAGGGTGCTTGTCAATGCAGAATGGATGGCCGCATTCCCGGATGCGTACTATTTTTTTGAGGCTGGAGGATGCTCGGATCATCTGAGGGGTAGAATCCACAAGGGTTCCACTATCTCAAATCATAAGAAGCCTTTTAAGTTCTTGAATGTGCTAGCTGAACATCCAGAGTTTCTGGAGAAGGTGAGGACATATTGGGCAGCTACTGATGTTTTGTTTTCATCCACATCTACTATTTTCACATTCTCCAAAAAGCTGAAAGGTTTGAAGTTGATTCTCAATTCCCTGGGGAGATCAACTATGGGAAACATTGTCCAGAGGACAAAAGAGGCAATGCAGGAGTTATGTCAGAAACAGACAACTACCTTGATAAGTCCTTCTGAAGATGCTATGATTAGGGAATCTGGGGCCTATTTGAAGTGGCAGACCCTTGCAGCTGCGGAGGAGAAATATCTGAAACAAAAGTCAAAGATTCACTGGCTGCAAGTGGGAGACAAGAATAATAGGTTTTTTCATAACGCTGTCAAAGCCAGATATTCTAGAAATTCAATGAAGGAAATATTGTGTAGAGATGGCAGGGTTGTTACTACCCAGGCGAAAATCAAAGCTGAAGCAGAGGGTAATTCAAAGATTTCCTCAATCAGGAGCCCGCTGATTACATTGGTAGCTCTGTCTCAAATCTGGAGGCCTTACTAAGTTTCAGATGTTCAGCTCAGGATAGTGAAGTTTTAACTCGTGAGGTGACGGATGAGGAAATTCACAAGGTGCTTACCAGCATGCCATCTAATAAGGCTCATGGGCCTGACGGGTACACAACCGAATTCTTCAAGGCAGCCTGGGGAGTTATAGGAGGAGATTTCATATTGTCAGTAAAGGCTTTCTTCAAGTTTGGATTTTTGCTTAAGGGAGTGAATTCCACTATTCTTACTCTGGTGCCTAAAAAAGATCAAGCAAGGGAGATCAAAGACTGCAGGCCAATATCATGTTGTAATGTTTTCTACAAAGTGATATCGAAGATCTTGGCTAATAGACTTAAGCTGCTTCTGCCAAAATTCATCTCTTCAAATCAGTATGCTTTTGTGAAGGATAGGCTTCTTGTGGAGAATGTATTGCTGGAATCTGAACTGGTGAAAGACTACCATAATGACTCAATTGTTCCGAGGTGTGCTCTTAAGAGTGACCTTTCAAAGGCTTTTGACTCAGTACGCTGGGAGTTCTTGTTGAATACCTTTCAGGCTATGGGCTTCCCTCCACAGTATATTCATTGGATAAAGATATCCATTTAAACAGCTTCTTTCTCAGTTCAGGTTAATGGAGAATTAGCAGGATATTTTCAAAGCACTAGGGGTCTGAGGCAGGGTTATGCTCTATCTCCTTATCTGTTTGTTATCTGCATGAATACCTTGTCTAGAATGTTGGATAAAGCTGCTCAAAGTTGAAAATTTGGGTTCCATCCTCAATGTCAAAAACTAGGACTCACTCATCTGTCTTTTGCGAACGATATCCTAGTTTTTTCAGATGGGTATAGAAGATCCAAAGAAGGAATAGTGGGGGGTTTTTGACGAATTTGCTTCGCTCTCTGGGCTTAGGATCAGCATTGAGAAATCAACCATATACATAGCTGGCATGGCGGAGGTTCAAAAGCGGGAGATAACTTCTCAATTCCCTTTTAATATGGGCAGTTTTCCTGTCAGATATCTTGGTCTTCCCCTGATGACCAAGCAGATGAGGAGAAGGGATTATCAAATTTTGGTTGAGAAAATAAGATGTAAGATGCAGGCATGGAATACCAGGTTTCTGTCTTTTGCAGGGAGGCTTCAACTGATAAAATCTGTCATAGTCAGCACAATAAATTTCTGGTTGGCTGCTTTTCGATTGCCTAGTAAGTGTATACAAATGCTTGAAAGTCTCTGCTCAGCTTTCTTATGGGATGGTCCCAATTTAAATACAAGAAAAGCAAAGCTTGCTAGGCCTGAGGTCTGTTGTTTGAAAAATGAGGGCGGCTTGGGTATTCGAAGTCTAAAAGAGGCAAATAAAATAATGTGTTTGAAGCTTATTTGGAGAATTCTTTCTGCAACAAATTCCATGTGGGTGGATTGGGTCAAGATGTATTTGATACAACAGGGTTCTTTCTGGCAAGTAAATGGTAGGACTATGCAGGGCTCTTGGATATGGAGAAAGTTGTTGAAATATAGAGATTTGGCCAGGGATTTCCATAGGGTCAGAGTTGGAAATGGAAAACTGACTCATTTTTGGTTTGATAAGTGGTCTGACTTGGATTATTTCTGGAGTCTTGTGGGTGCTAGAGGAATCATTGATATGGGAGTTGGTAGGCATGTCTGCATCTCAGACATACCTTTAAACAGAAGAAGACGTTTTCACAGGCTCACTGTTTTGAATGATATGGAGGAGGAGCTAGAGAGGCTGGGGCCTGTTAGGGAGCTTGTTCATCCTGATACCCATCTTTGGAGAAACAATGCTGGTAAATTCAAGTCTAGGTTCTCTTCAAAAGACAATGGGCTCAATTGAGGGTATCTAGGCCTGTTCAAGAGTGGGCGAAGGGTCTTTGGTTCAAACATGCTACCCCAAAGTATGCATTTATCATCTGGCTGACTGTAAAGAATCGGCTCAGTATTGGAGACCGAATGAGGAATTGGAATAGAGGCATCAGTTCAACTTGCTCATTATGCGGGATTGTGGAGGAATCTGTGAGTCATTTATTTTTTGAATGCAGCTATTCGGGTATGATCTGGGATTCCTTGGTGGCTGGAATAATGGGGAGACTATTCACAAAGCAGTGGGGTACTCTTCTTCAGTTGCTTTCTCGGAATCCTTTTGACAAGGTGACGCAGAGGCTCTTTTGTTATACCCTCCAAGTGGCTGTCCATCAAATTTGGTGGGAACGGAATAGATGCAGGCATGGTGGGGACTCTATATCAGGTCCTAAGCTTGTCCTTGTTATTAATCTTATTGTGAGGAATTGGATTCACTCTGTGCGTCAAAGGGATGTGGCAATGGAAGGTGGGCTTCTAAGGTGGTTTGAGACAAGGAGGATATCTACTTAAATTTTGACTGCATAAATGTAAATAGTATAGCATAGAGTACACAGTTGTATAGGTTTGCAAATTTTGTAGACAATTTGGCTCTTTTTGAATAAAATTTAACAGCTTTATTCAAAAAAAAAAAAAAATCGTATTTTAGTTGATAGTTGTCCGAGAAAAATTATCGATGACCGAAAATAAACAGGATTAACATTAAAATTTTTAGTAATATCTATACATATATAACACAAGTTTGAGAGAGAGTCCAAAACAATCATTCACTAATCAAAACCTAAGCAAAAAGGACACATGTCATAAATACAAAAATCAATTACAATCCCACACGGAAAAAAAAAATTGACAGTTTTTAATTTTATCCATCACTCACAAAGTTAGTAGAATCTTTTTTTTTTTTTTTTGCTTCTTTAAACAACGATCTTCTTCCAAAATAAAATAAATATTTTAAAATATTTATTACTCATCAAATAAAATCTCTAAATTCCCTTAAATTAATTTTTTCTCCCACAAGTTCAACCTTCAAAAGTGAACACTAATTTTTTTTTTCTTTCTCGATGAATTTCCATGTTTATCAAAAATCAACTAAGTGTATGTCTGAGAATTAAATTCTTGATTTTCCTTTCCAATAGCTTTTCATTTACTCATGACTTCTAATTGTTCTATTTCTGTTTGTCCCTAAATTTTGTTGATCAAAGCCTTGACCAATAATTTTTATGCTCATGTACAAAATAAACTTAAACCCCCCCCACCCCCCCAAATATTTTAGATTTGCACTGGTAGGCTCTAAGATTTTTTAAGAATTATATTCATATTAAATCTGCATTTCATCTAAGAGTTATGTACCGTATCACATATTAATTGTTCTAACTTCCACAGTTAGAAAAACTATTTAATTTCAATTGCCATGATTGATACAATCAGTCTTAAGTTTCGTGTTTTTATGAGATTCAAAAACATACTCAAGAAAAGAAAAAGTAACAAATAAGATGATTGAATGATAAAATGCAACAAATAAGAAAAGAAAAAGAAAAAAATATATATATGAAAAATATGTGGTCATTTCTAATTTTATATTTTTAAAGTTCAGTTTGCTATATTTATTGAGGTTAAGAAAATTTTAAATTTTCAAAGTTTAGCCCAATCGCATGGGATTTAATACTAGTTAAGACTTAAGAATGGATTAGAAGAAACCAACCTACCTAGAAGAATAAAGAACTCTAATAAAGACCGAAACAGCGTCACATGGAACACCAAAAATCTTGATGAGTCTCTTAGCATCACAGCCTCGGGAACGTCTCACCAGTTTCTTCATGATGTTCATCAGTAGAAGCCTACATTATCCAAACTTGATCAACACGTAAACCGGAAAATCATAAACCTTATTAACCATAAAATGATCTTACCAAAACGCTGAAATGAGTCGAAATCCGTCGGTTACCAAAAGGTAACAATATCGACGTCCGACAACGTTAACGAATAACTGTAGTTGTTTATTGTGAGGGCTTCCATTGTTAAGAGAGAAAATTGAAGAAGGAAGTTATATAGAGTTTTACAGATGTGGGTCTCAGACTCCAACATTTGAGCATTTACGCGACATTCCGTCCTCTCTAATCTCTATCGCTGGCGCGTTGTTTGTTTTATTTTCCTATGATCTATCTCTTTTCGGGTCAGCTTTTTCATCTCCTTGTAATAGAAAACTGCATTTTTCGATAAAGATCTGTAAGTGGATTATTTAAACAATGCTTTATATAACAATCAAAGAAATATATTACAAATTTATCTTACACGTATGAACCGAACAAAGTAAATCATAGTAGAATGAAACTTCCTAATACAGTCTTTCACAACGACACATAATCTGCAAGGAACTCTTTTTGGGATAACGTTTTTGTTGGATAATCTATTACCAATAATGACTAACACGTTTTCGTAGTGGTGCATTTTACTGTGTATCCATATAAAGAATCATTTTTAGTGATGCATTTTATTGTGTACCCACATATTTTAGAAAAATAACAATACACAGTATGAGAGTTCTTTTTAAAATATCTTTCTAGAGCATTGCTTAATTGCATGTGGAGTCTCACCAAAAAAAGGGTTAGAAGCATAAAAAGCCCATGTACTATACTGAATAATACTGAGATCCCCTATATTATTTTGCTCTTCGAAAAACATCACAAACTCAAATTTTCTACCAATTTAATACACAAACTTTATAAATTATTCCCAATAGCCACCTTAAATTGAACCGATCCTAAACCGGATAATTAGCGATATGAATCATGACTAAAAAACTACTGATCAACTTCTGAAAGGATTCCCTAAACAATGTCAGAGGCTAAAAAGAGTTTGCCCTGAAAAGGAAAAGAGTTTATATTATTTTCCATAAAACCCAGAGAAAATATCCCATAATCTGAAGAGAGCATGACTATAAAAAACTTATGTCTTTACATTCAAGTCATCCTTCTTTCTTATTTAGGTGATCCTAGTTTTTCTAGTGCATTTCTTTTGATTGTTGGTTGTTTATCCTCGAGAAATTAAACATATCATTAGAGCATGTCCACTCCTGATTTTTAGTGGGTCTTAAAGTAAGGTCTTAGCCAAAAAATAAATCAAAAATATAATTTTGGGACCAGAAGAATAAGATCGTGTCTTCCCAGAGACACAGAAGACCTGGCTAAGACCCGACAGATGTCAACATATTGTTTGTTCGATAGAAAATATAAATAATGAAATTTTCTTTTTCTCATTTATTGGTTTCTTTTCTTCTTCGTTCTTCTCTCTGTGGCGACGAAGGAAATTTTTTTTTTTCTCTCAATCGTAATCAACAATGAAAATTTTGCTGGATTTGTGGCTTGAATCGGTTGCTTAGATAGGGAGTGAGTGTGCGTCTTGTGTTCGGTGAGCCTGATTTAATCGGGTTCAAAGGATTTCGAGTCGATTCATTTCGAAATCGAATCAACTTCTCAAATCCGATGTTGCTGAGATCGATCTAAGCTTCGATTTTGGCGTCTCTCCATTGTTCATCTGCTTGGTTGTCTTCGTCGATCGATCCCATAACCGAAGCTCAAAGGTTTATCTTCCTCTTGCTGCATGTCCTGAATTGGGTGTACAAATATTAGGGTTCTAGGTAGATTGACTTCTCATGTGTAGGGTTTAGGGTTAGAGTGAGTAATCGTGTGTATTTTTTTTGATCCAATAGGGAATTAGGGTTTCGGTGGTTTATGTGGATTTCGCGATTTTAGGGCTTCTGTATGTGGGGTTCTTAGTGATGTGTGTGGTGTGTGAGTACCGTGATGATTCATATGTAGAAATTATATCGTATGGTTTCTATTGATGTTGTTCCTTTTCATATTTAAGGATCCTGTTGTGGTTCTTCCTCATTATTTGTCTGGTTTCTGTGTAGATTGAGTACCGTTGTTCGTGTTTGTCTATTTGTGTAAAATTGAGGTCGTATTACTCTAACTCACTAACTCCTTTTATGTCTGTGTGTGATTCTGAATGTGAGGTTCTGGATCATATGCTGCAAATAGATGTCATACAGATATAGAAAGCTAAAGTTGAAGAGAGCTGACTGAGAAGGTATGTCCATAACTGTTTACTCATAAGCAAAAAAGACCGAGTTCTAGAGCTGTGACTGAGTTTTTTTCATTGAGCAGAATGGTCTAGAGCAAAAAAGAAATCATAGTTTTTGTTTATTGAGTAGAATGAATCTATTTTCCCACATAAGACACTTGTAAGAAGTGCACTTAAGGATTTTGTTTCTTTTTTTAAGATGTCATTTTCTGGTAATGAATTTGGTTGTAGATGCTAGGAAATCTCATATCCTTTTGTAATAACTCCTCTCATGTTATCTTTGCCACTGGAATCTGGAATATTTGCCACTGGAATCCGAAATAAGAAGAACCAATATATGTAGCAAATGATCTGTTACCATTGTGCCATAGGACTGGAATTGATTTTCAGTGTTTCATCTTTTTATACTAATTTCCATAATCAACATTCATAGTTATTTGTTATTGTCTAGATTTCATTTATTCTCATTTATTTGCATAGACCAACTTCCCAAGATAAGTTTCTCCATCATAACATGTTGCATGTATTGATTGTAATGTGGAAAAATTTACCATACATTAAATTTACTAGCCTAGGGGATATAGAATTAGGTGGCACATTTAATTTGGGGTAGTTGAGCGATGATAATGTAACTAGTTTCACTCCTTTGTCTTTTTTTTTTCCTCTATCCTTGGATTGTGGTAACACTGCAATGGTGTGTTTTATGTTCTGCTTCAAAAAAAATTAAAGCATCAGTACTTGCATAATTACAAACAAGAATAGTTTGAAATCATTTACCTTTTAAATATATACACATCACATCTGTTCAGATATGATGTTGTAGAAAAACTAAAACTAATAGGCTTAAAACCTTAACAAATTCATTTTCGTTTTCTTAAAATTCTTTACCAACATAAATAAACTTATTCTCTTTACAAGATTAACAACTTAGTCACTTTGAATTTCTTAAAAAATTTATGGAATAAACTTTAATCACATTAACAACAGCATTCATTGAGCTGTCCAATCTGAAAGATATACTCTTCCAGTGTGTCTTTCTTTTGGAAAACCATTAAAACCTTTAATACTTTAGGTTAACCTACTACCCTCTTTATATAACCCTTTTCCTTAGTAGTTAATTTAGGTTGTTCATACTCTTCTTTTTGAACCCTAAACACAGTTTCAGTATTCTTACCCCAACCCAATCAACAAATGAGTTCTGAAGATGCCTCTAATTTTCGTCACAGCTTTATGGGACTCTTGAATAGCCAAGGAGAGTCCCTAAACCCTCAAACTCAGCCTGCTTTAACACCTCCTCTCCAGTTCACAACCCAATCTCCCCTATTTTCTTTCCCTCCAACTTCCCAGCCTATTGAGCCTAGTTCCCAAGCTTTCCAATTCTCTTCCCAACCTATACAACCACCCCAGTTTAGTTCCTCACCTACGGATGATGTCTTCATTGACCTAGATGAAGAGCATAACTCCTCAGAAGCTAGTAAAGGAAGTAAGAAGCGATGGACAGTTAAGGAAGACCTGGTACTCATTAGTGCATGGCTCAATACTAGCAAAGACCCTATAGTTAGTAATGAACAGAAGGTTGGAGCTTCTGGAATAGAGTTGTTGAATATTTTGCAGCAACTGAGGGAGTAGGGAGTAGAGGGTATGAGCAGTGTAAGCAGAGGTGGAGAAGGATTAACTTCGAAGTTAACAAATTTATAGGCTGTTACACTCGAGCTAATTCTAGCAGAAAGAGTGGACAATCTGATGATGATGTCCTAGCGGCTGCTCATGACATTTATGCTAGTGACAACAAGAATAAGGGCAAGAAGGAGGTGAGGTTTTCTCTTGAACATTGCTGGAGGGAGCTCAAGAATGACCAGAAATGGTGTAACCAGGGTTCTGAAAGCCAAGACACCTCTAAGAGGACAAAGCTAGATGCAGAAGGAACCTACACATCCAGTTCAAACACTGGAAACACTGAGATGAGGCCTCCTGGAGTTAAGGCTGCCAAGAAGAAAGGAAAGAACAAAGTGGCTATTGAAGCAACAGAAGATACTGATATTGCTCATATTGATAAGATTGTGGCCCTTAAGGAGAAGGAAAAAAATGCTAAGGATATGGTAGCTAGAATGAAAATGCTAGACAGTCTCATCAACAAGCTTGAACTTACACCAGAAGATGTCATCATCAAAGGCCAGCTAATTGAACAAATCTTTCCAAACATATAGGTTCAGTGTTTGCTCCAGGTTTCATAATTTGATAGGATTGTGGTTTTCTTTCATATTTTGTTGCAATTGATAGGATTCAGTTTTTGTTTGATATTGTGTTGTTATTGATAGGATTCTGGTTTTGTTTGTCATTGTGTTGTTATTGGTTCTGATATAGTTTAGGTTTTGCTAGCTATCGTGTTTTAGTGTTATGTGTTTGGTTTTGATTATGTTTCACTTACTCAGTCTTTTCTGTTCTGGTTTCAGGCTGTGTGTCTGCCAAGTTGTGTGGAAGGATACAAGAAATGAAGGGAACCCGTGATGTACCACTCTGTTCTGAAGATGAATTCGTGAAGTAATATTGTTTTTCTCTGCTTTGTACTCTAGTAAAGTCCCTGTAGTTGTTTTTTTCTGCTTTGTACTCTAGCTTAAAACCCGTGACTCATTTGGAGTCTATATATGGAAGAGCACTTGTGCTCATTTAGCTCTGTATTCTGCTTTCAAGTTTGTAACAACTTTATCTCTCTACTACTTAATATCTTCTTCTGTATTCTGCTTCAATTTGAAGTTCTTTTAAGCTCATGTTGTTTTTAATCTCTCTTTTACCAAGTCATGAAACCTAGTGTTTCTGAAGTCAACATCCAAACCTAAATTTTTTTTGCAAATTCCTAATCCCAAAACCAAAATAACCAACAAACGTTTATGTTTTCGCAAAATCCATAAAGCCAAAACCAAAAATCCACAATCAGATTCTCGAAGCCCATACTGAAAAAAAAAAATTCCCGATATAATATCATTTTTATTTTTTTATTTTACCAAACTCTCAAATCTCTGAATCATCAACATTTCAAATTGGAGTTCTGAAGACAAAGTTGATCAAGTTGTGGACCAGACAGTTGACAATATCTTGGAGAATATTTTGTACAGGTGTACTCATCGCGAGGAGCCACCAGCCCCAGTATTCAACAGAGTGTACGTTAATAGAAATCGGGAAGAAGGCCACATTCGGTTGTGGAATGATTATTTCAGTGACTACCCGACTTACATTGATGCTATGTTCCGACGCCGCTTCAGAATGAACAAACCGTTGTTCTTGCGTATTGTTAGTAGTATTGAAAATGGAGTCTGATACTTCACATAAAGACGAGATGCTACAGGAAGGTTTGGTCTTTCCGCACTTCAAAAGTGTACATCAGCAATTCGTATGATGGCATACGGATCTGCGGCAGTATACCCGTGGATCTGGAAAATCGACAATCGTTCTAGAGGCTGTGGTTTCACAAGATTTATGGATTTGGCAAGCATTTTTTGGACCTCCAAGTACTTTAAACGATATCAATGTTTTGGACCGCTCACCAGTGTTTGATGATTTATTAGAGGGTTGAGCTCCAAGAGTTAACTACGTTGTCAATGGACGGCAACACAATATGGCGTACTACCTAACCGATGGTATATATCCGAAATGGGCAACTTTCATCCAATCAATTACACTTCCCGAAAGCACAACTGTTTGCTGAACGTCAAGAAGCATGCAGAAAAGATGTTGAGCGTGCATTTGGAGTTTTGCAAGCTCGATTTGCAATCGTGAAGAATCATGCGCGTACTTGGGATAAGAAAAAAATAGGGAGGATAATCAATGAGCATTTCAATATTATGCCTTGAAGAGGATGCATCCATCATATTGCACAATATGATAGTGGAAGACGAACGACATGAATACAATTATTACGATCCATCGGAGTTCTATCAGGGAGAAGGAAGCGGAACTTCACATGTGGATTTATCGTATTCTACAGAGATGCCAACAAATCTCGCTAATTTGATTGGCATCTGAACTGAAATTCGTGATGAGAGAATGCATCTACGACTGAAACGTGACCTAGTTGAGCATCTCTGGCAAAAATTTGGCGCATTGCAACAATAAACCCGAATGAATTTATGATATCGTTTCCCCTTTTATGTTTGGATTTCCTTTTCGATTTTGTAAAATATTATCAAATTCCGTAAAATGAATAAAACATTTGTTTTCTAAATGTAATATAAATAATTAAAATAATAATTATTTAAGTTCTTATATATCTTTAATTTTGTATCAATTAATTATCAAACAAATTTTTAATTATAATAAAAAATTGTTATAAAAAATAATAAAATAAGTATTAAGACCCAAATGTGAGTGTCATGAGTGGGAGGATTGTTTTGTTATATTTGGTTAGTGGAATATTTAGATTAATTAATTAATACATTTAATCTTATTTTAATTTTAAGACCTTCTCCCATGGTCACGAGTGGACATGGTCGGGATTTGTTTGCAAAAGGTCTTAGGGAGTTTTAATAGACCCCACTGTATACATAGCAAGGAATGAAGTTTAGTTTTTTTTTTTTTTTTTGGTCACCTAATGAAGTTTAGTTTTAGTTCCGATTATAATTGGTTCGGTTACACAAAAATCTACTTTGAACAACTTAATTTAATTTTTTTTTTCTTAAATTAGTTTGTTGTATATAGCGCAATCAATAATATAACACACGGAAAAGATCTTCACAATGAGCATGTGCACTTACCAAAAGCCACTAGTCAGTCCACTACATGCTGAGGGATTGAGATTTTTAAACGTCCTTCAAGCAGCGTGGGGGTTAGGTTATTCACATGTATGGTTTGAATCGGACTGTTTGGAGCTTGTCAGGTTAATTAATAATGGAAAGACCATCAAGACTTGAGGCATATATGATATGACCTGAAATAACTGATAAGTTAGTTCAAAAAGCTCTTACAGCTTGTTCGATTTCTGCAACATTTACTATACTTCTTTATGACGTATACTCTGTTGTATAACACTTTCCTTTCCAAGCTAATAAAAAAGAATCGCCCTTAAAAACAGAGTACAAATCAGTTAAATTGGTTATATAGAAGTGAGTATGAGGACTGGCGGGTAGCACAAATTATCGAGGGTCCTGCTAATGCTGAGGCTCCCAGCATTCCAGATACTCATTCTGAATATTTCTGTCAAATCGATGGTTATTGGTTAAACTCAGCGCCAACTTCTGGTTTGGGCTGGATTTGTTACTCAGGAAACTCTCTAGTTCTTCTAGGAGGGTGTGGCATTACAAGCAATATTTCTTCATTACATTCTGAGTTTGAGGCCCTGCTTTGGGCAATGACTGTCATTCTAGAACACGAGATCCCTTGTTTCTCCTTCCAAACTGATTGCATGGAGTTAGTAAAGATCGTCCAAGACCCCGAAGGGTGGCCGACATTTGACTCTTTGTTAGAAGAATTCGATGTGTTACGAAGACGGTTTACGTCATTCTCTCTCCCACATCAGACGAGAGACAAATTCGAAGGCCGATTGTCTGGCACGTTCAGCTCGTATTCGTTCACGTGAATTTACCTATGTAAACAATCTTCCGCCAAGTTGGGCAACTAATTTAGGCGGAAACTTATGATTATAAATGTTTGGTTGAAAAAAAAAAAAAATAGGTTAAATCGAAGATCATATATTCGGCCCGGCCCATATAAATTATACAAATGGTCAAAAGAGTGTTTCACAATCAGTCATCGAACAGAAAAAGCAAAACTTGTTTGGATCCGATGGCTCCTTCGAGCGAGACAGCGACCGTACGAGTCCTTTGCCAAAAGCTTCTTCTCTCTCGAAACCAACCGGGAGCTCTCCAATGGCTCATTGGTTCTCCATTTTTCCCGCCTTTCACCGTCGTCTCCACCTTCCGATGCATCCATCACTCTCCTGATTTCGAGCAAGAGTCTGGTACGGAGAAAAGCCGTTTCTTTACTTGGTTTTCAAACTAGCTGAATTAAATTGGAGATTCAGTTGCATGCTCTTGATTCCGATTTCGAACTGTGGATGTTTTTTCATGGACCAAATGCTTTACAATTGCTGTCCTAGAGTCAGGAATCTAGAATTGCAATAAGCTGAAATGTTGGCCATTTGATTTTTCACTGAACTAGTTTTCGTGGGGTTTGTATGAGTTTTTGTGTGCATTGTATCTGTAGTTGATTCATTGGCTTATTAGTTCTCTTTTTATAATCCCTCTATATCATGAAGTTAAACTATATCCTCTTGTTCAAACAGATGATCTACGGAAGTTGTTACCGAAAGGTTTTGAAGTCATTGGAGGTCTGATAGTTGGGGATTCTGATGTCGAGAAAACCGCCCTTGAGGCAGTCAGAGCAGCTCGCAGATTACGAAAGCATATATCTGAAGGTGGTGAGTTAGATGATGAAAAGATAGTTGGGGCTAGTTGCGATGCAGAAACCGGTACTATTCACTTTTTCATCTCGAAAACCGAGAATTCAACAAAACTAGAGCCTGTTTCTTCTCTTGTGTATGAGGATAAGTCTGAAAAGTATTTATGGGAGAACGGTTGTTTGCTTCACTGTGAGCTTCCAATCAAGTTGCCATTCTATTTTCCTGCAAGTTCACCCTCTGGTATGATAATCTAAAATTTCCTTGTTCTGCACTTTTTGGCCGCATGTGTGTTTTTTTTCTCTTTAAGTTTAGTGGTATCTTTTTTTCAGATTCGAAGGAAATGTTCTCAGATGCGATTGATGCAGTTATTACTCAGTTTAAAGAACCATATATTGTATACATAGCGGAGACATTAAAAAAAGCTTCTGGAGATGCTCCAAAGCCAGTCGTCCTCCGTGGTAAAGATTTTGGTTTTGGTGCTGATGCATCAAACATTAACCGTCTTCCTGCTGCTGACCAAGCGTCTGACATTAAGATGTTATCATGTTCACATTTGTGTCTGCCCAGCAAAACTGCAGCCGCAGCAAATTCAGCAGAGGTTAGTACATCAAGAATTTTTAAACTTTATATCGCTGTCCATGTTGTGGCCACCTGGCCTCACTGTTGTTTCTCCTCCCCTGAAGTTTCTTCTTCTTAGAATGCAGATAAAATCCACATCTCTGTCCTGATTAATAGATCTGAAAAATCTCTAACCTCGGGTGCTCCTGTTGCGGAGTATTTTCCATGTAATCACTTAATATATATTGCTAAAGCATATGTTTGAGGTGCTAATAATACTCTTGTGCCCTGTTCTGATATCTCAAATTGTTACATTTCTCACAGCTATGGGAGAAGCAAGGGTCATTGTTGTTGATTTGAATCTTGATGTACTTACTTATGCACCCAAGGAACTTCCTCTTATGCATGCCGTCTCCAATTTAGTTATCCCTGCTTTGGTTGATCAGTTATTATCCCTAAAGAAGATTCTCTTACCACACCTCTTAATGGAACATCCTAAGGTAGAGATACCCTATTAAAACTAAAATTATCTATACAGTTTTATCCCAAACAAGATGCGGTATTTTTTACTTCTCGCTTATAATTTTTTATCCTTTTGTTATTATATCTTTTCTGCCTATCTCAAGAATTGCCGTGTTCTTACAGTTGCGTATTTTTCACTTCAATCCACCCGGGGTATTACATCCAATAACAACTATTTACGAGCTTAACTACGGGGAGACGGAAATGAAGCAAGGTAACTATTGTAATTATGTAAAAAGGTGTTTTGTCAAGATAAAGGATACATAATTATGTCCCAAAACTTTACTTATTGTATCACAGTTCAAGAGTAATGAACCCTGTTTTCTCTAGTAATCTTTTTACAAACTAGTCAATGTCTTTGACTAGCACCTTCACACAACAGTTTGGAAACATGCCTTAAACCTTCATTTTCAAATGATATTATGGTATTTGATATATGGTTCTTTCTCGAATTTCGTTGCAGTCGATGTTAGAAAATCTCTACACTTGAGGCTTGGTCTGCCACTGGATCGCCCACTCTTAAGAACGGCTAATGCCTTAGATTTGTCTGTGAAGGATGACTCAAAGAGTAACATAAAGAAAAGGGGTACGTAGTTCTGTTTAGTTTTCTTATTTTCTCTTTTTCTCCAAATTTCCCATGGCTCTAAATGTTAAGTTACGTGGGTACCCCCAGGTTCCATCTTGCTCAAAGATGTGCATATCGGAATCCCTGGCAGCGGAGGTTAGCACTATATATCTTTGTTTTCTTTGGTTATCTTTTGTTGTGCTTATTCGTTCTATTAAGTTGTTGTTGTGAATGGTCGATGCAGTCTCAGAGGGTGTGGCATGTCTTATCCAAGGTTCTTATGAGTATTATCATTATCTTCAGGATGGCTTTGATGACTCGGTATATCATTTCTCATTCTGCCATGGTTTCAAAACACTATATGAAACCAATAACCTGATACTAGCTGATGATTTGTAATGTTAAACAAACTTAAAGCAGAAAACAAGACTATTGCTCTGTCATATTTTACTCGAATCTTTTACAGTCCTTACACAGGAAATTGGAGTTCCTGAATGAATCATTGCACGATATCCTGCATAATCTGTCATATACTGTTTCATCGTAGAAAGTCAGAACAAGTGTCTCTACTTTTAATATTAATTTTCTATTGTTGTGCCAGGGATGGGGTTGTGCTTACCGATCATTGCAAACTATCATCTCTTGGTTCCGACAGCAACACTATACATCCATTGCTGTTCCTTCACATAGGTATGAAATAATTGCTGTAAAAAAAACATCTCTTTCATCTTTCAAACCACTAAGTACCACTTTGGATTCTCAGGGAAATACAGCAGACACTTGTGGAAATAGGTGACAAGGATCCTTCATTTATAGGATCGCGCGAGTGGATTGGTGCCATAGAGTTGAGTTTTGTGCTGGATAAACTTCTTGGTGTAAGTCTTCCACTCTAAGCTTTGCCACTCAGATATATTTTTATATCTGATTCATCTCAAGACAAGAACCCCATAAAAGTGGTTCACAATCAACCCAAAATTAGAGCTATTAAAGTCTTAAATCTTCTAGATGAGATTACGCCAGAAACCCTGCTTTCCAGCAATGTCAACATAAAAAAACCCTAAGGTTCTTATTTGTTACAGGTAAGTTGCAAAATCATGAACTTCAGATCTGGATCCGAGCTTCCAGAGAAATGCCGTGAGTTAGCGTTGCACTTTGAGACCCAAGGAACTCCAATAATGATTGGTAAGTCAAGCCAAATCATTCTGATACTTCAACCTTATAAAAGCTTGCCCCTTAGAATCAAAACAATACACTGGCGTAATTTGCCTAGATGGTTTTTCACTGAAGAGTATTAGTGAAACTGAATCCCAATATATAAAGGATTCCGACTGGTTTTGAACATGTGACCTAAAACTTCTTAGAGGATTCTGATTAGATCCGAAGCAGTGAACTCCTTCAGTAGAGAATCTTGGCTTTTTAACATTACAGTCTGTGTTCTGTGTTATTCAGGAGGTGGAGTTCTTGCATACACGCTTTTGGGAGTGGATTACGATGAAGGAAGCGGGGATTGTGCCTTCTTGATCTTGGATCCGCATTACACAGGCAGTGAGGATCACAAGAAGATCGTGAATGGGGGATGGTGTGGGTGGAAAAAAGCTGTTGATGGCAAAGGGAAGAGCTTCTTCTTGCACAATAAGTTTTACAATCTTCTTCTTCCCCAACGCCCTAACATGGTTTGATTCTCATACTTTTTCACATACCAGCAATTTGCTTCTTCCTTTTTTTTGTCCCATCACAGTTTTAATTTAGTTTACTGTTGTCGCCTGATAGTGCAAAAATAAAACAATAGTTGAAAGAAATTTGTACTTTTAAATTTAAGTCTTGTAAACCGATACATTTATATTTTGATAGATATGTATTTACTTTATGCTGATTTTTTTTTTTTTTTGTTGCGCAATTTATTGAAAAAAACAAATATTTAACCAAAAATGACATGAAGCCAACTCTGAATTCGGATGCCGGGTTGTTGATGCGACTCGAAACGATCTATGGAAAAGGCTGGGAGCAAGATCAGATGAGGCGGTTAACCTACAAACCGCTTTGACTGAAATCTTGCCACCAGACAGCTCGAGGGGATCTTGACACTTATCTATAATCTTAGAGTGGCTCACTCGTCTATCATTTTTCCCCCAAAGATAGTTGGGTTGCTTGAGAATCTGATGTAGTGGGATGTAGTCAGAGTGTTTAGTGTGATTAATGGGATAAAGGGGGGCT
>OVAF01001900.1:0-17727 GCA_900406245.1 Odontarrhena argentea | reverse complement strand
CGTCCTATGTGGACGTCTTCAGAGCGCTATAGCTTGAAGTTTTATTAGTAGTAGATTGTGTTTATTTTATTTTTATTAAATAATAGTAAAGTAATTAAGATTGTATATTAGTATCATACAATAACACAAAGAAATCACTAGTTAGTCTTCGCCTCGCGATTCCACAACTCAACGATTTATTTAAACAAAGCAAGAAAGCAGAGGAAGCAACAAGAAGAAGAAGAGTAACACAACAATCATGGAGAATATTAGTAACGAGAAGACGAAGAAGATCCTCTCAAGACAATCTTCTTCCTTCACACTCCGAAGTCCAAGTCTAAACGCTATTCGTCTCCATCGAATCTTCGACTTATTCGACAAAAACAACGACGGTTTCATCACCGTCGAAGAGCTAAGTCAAGCTCTCACACGACTCGGCCTCGAAGCGGATTACGCCGAGCTGAGATCAACAGTTGAATCTTTCATCAACCGGAAAAAACCGGACTCAAGTTCGAAGACTTTTCCGCACTCCACAAGACACTAGACGAGTCTTTCTTCGGTGGAGGAGGTGACTGCGAATGCGAAAACGGAGCATCTCCCGAATCTGATCTCCAAGAAGCTTTTAAAGTGTTTGATGAAGATGGAGATGGATTCATCTCTGCTTTGGAATTACAAAAGGTGTTGAAGAAGCTTGGATTGCCTCAAGGTGGTGAGATTGAAGCAGTGGAGAAGATGATTGTCTCTGTTGATATGAATCATGATGGTCGCGTTGACTTTTTCGAGTTCAAAAACATGATGCAAATTGTTCTTGTTCCTACTTCTTGAAATTATTAAATCTCTGATTCTCTTTTTCTTTAAAGTTTCGTCTTAACTCTAAATCCGAAAAACGAATTTCAGATATGGATCTCTATGTAATGTTTTGATTACAAGAAAATAAAATTATGTTCTTGATTTCGGCCTAAGTTTTAATAATCGAATGTATCTGCAAGGAGAATAGTATCAATTTCTATATGAATCCCTTTTAATAATAGTATCATGTTCTTGAGAGTCTTCTTGAATTAGTCTACTCCATTGGTTTGTTGATTTCAAACTCTGGACTCTGTGTGCCATTTGATATGTGGAATTACTAGATGTGAGAGCAGATGGTAAGTTAAGTTTATCTTCTAACGTATAGAGTCATTTGTACTTGACAATATGACCTTTTTACTCATGATACTCTTCCCCTGTTGAAGTATATATATATTTTCTCATGATTGCATCAGTTGTTCATGTTTGCATGTTGGTAGTTTGATCATTTGTTAAACAAACAGCCTTTGTTTCATTGCGGACGAACAAAAATTCAGTCTTACACACAACTGCATTACGAAAAGTCAAGACATTTCAAATATATATAGCTAGTAACACGAGTTCACAAAACATTGATATGTGTCTGCAAGATAAGATAACATTCATTCAAAACATTCACGCATATATATTATGATAGAAGATAAAATATATATATTCGAACAATAGACACTTCAATGTCTAGCTCCTCTTCTGGTTTTGAAGAATCTCTCTTTGATTGAGAATAATTCTTTGACTACCTCACTCATTGCCAACCTGTTCGTAGGAGATTCTTCACAGCACCTAAGTCCCACTTCCAAAACCAGTATCAAACACTCGGCAACAGGGAAGCCGATTCTAAGGCCGCTGTGAAGAACCGATTCGTCAACCACATCCAATATTTGCTCCGGGAACACAGATTTGACGTAGCTACGGAGGGTAAAGTTTTCCCCTAACAAATTGTTGGTTGGTCGTTTCCCACTAAACATTTCCAATAGGAGAATCCCAAAACTATAGGCATCCCCATGTACTGATATTTCCCCTCCCGTTCCATATTCTAGACCATAATTCATATAAACAAGATTGGAAAAATTGAAAAATATATACTAATTTACAAATGTGTGATAATTTTTACCTGGTGCAACATAGCCAATGGTTCCTCTGACTCCAGCCGAGCTGAGTTGGTTGAGGAAGGATTCTTGGTCGAACTTGAGGAGGATCCGAGCCAGACCAAAGTCGCTAACATGGGCAGTTAGATCATCATCTAGAAGGACGTTGCTTGGCTTAAGATCGCAATGAGCAATAGCCTCATGGCAATGAACATGAAGATACTCCAAAACAGAAGCCACATCTATCGCTATGTTAAGCCTTTCTAGAAGTGTCAAGGTTCTTGAAGGCCTACGAATCTCTTCCACTTCCCATGGGTGCAACCACATATCCAAACTTCCATTTGGCATGTACTCGTAGATAAGAGCCCTGAACTCATTACCTTGGAAATCAATACTCGAACAAGCCGTCAACAGTTTCACAAGATTGCGATGCCTTATGTCTTTTAGAGATTCACATTCTGCCATAAAGCTCTTCATTGCTCCACGTCTCTGTAGGTTTAAAACTTTCACTGCAACAACTTTGTTCTCTGCTGGAAGCAATGCTTTAAACACGGTACCAAAGCTGCCTGACCCAATCAAATTACTTGAAGAGAAGCCATCTGTTGCATCTCGAAGATCTCCATAACTAATCTGTTCATGGAAAGCCCCCAAGGTGGAAGGAGTTGGTTCATTGGCCCGGTTCTTCTTTCTGATGTTAAACCAACAAAGAAAAATTGAAGCTACGAACAACACCAAAAGCAAAGACCCTCCTACGCTTACTCCAATCACAAGTTTCTTTCTTGAATTTCTTCTTGGTGGTTTCAAAACGCATGGCTTTAGTCGAAATTCCGAGATACCTCCACAAAGGTTCTTGTTTCCAAATACTGAGACTATAGTAGCAGTCTTAAACTTTCCTTTTGTTGGCACTTCTCCCTCGAAATTGTTAACAGATAGATTGAGATACTCCAACGAGTTAAAGTTTGGGAAATATCCAGGTATGCTTCCAGAGAGATTATTGTTCGAGAAATCAACCTCTTTAATACCCACCAACCTACTTAAGTCTGGAATGGTCCCGTCAAAAGAATTTCCTTGCAGATGAAGTTGTTCCACTGAGAGACATTTTCCCAAAGTCTGTGGGAGGTTCCCTGATAGTTTATTGTGGGCAGCAGAAAGTGTACCAAGATGTTCAAGCCTTCCAACATCTTCTGGGAGCAAACCAGTCAAAGAATTATTTGACATCCCTAGCCCAATAAGAGCTGAAATTTGCATAATCTCTCGAGGTATTGTCCCAGACAACTTATTATGCCCAATATCTAAATATAGCAAATAGCTACAATTACCAATACTTGGAGGAATTAATCCTTCAAAACTATTACTAGATAAATAGAGTTTTAGTAGCTGAGTAATGTTGCCTATAGAAGATGGTATCTCTCGTGAAAATCTATTTGAATGGAGACTTAGTACCCCCAATTCTGAAAGCTTTCCAAGAGAGGCTGGAAGTGGTCCTGTCAATAGATTTTCTGACAACCAGAACGACTGCAGGCTTCCGAGATTCCCAATGCCATGAGGAATGCTTCCAGAAATGAAATTCCCGCGGAGGCTTAAGTCGACGAGGTTCATAGATAGATTAGAAATGGAGCTAGGCAAGTCACCCCCAAGAGTATTGTAATTCACACGCAGTCTTTGCAGTTGGGTGCAGTTAGTTAAAGCACCAAGAAAGTCAAGATCTCCAGCTGAAAAACTCCCCAAAGAATTATTCCCAAGTGATAGGATTTGCAAATTCTGTAATTTTCCAAAGCTCGGAGGAATACTTCCTCTCAAACTGTTAAACTCCATTCCTAATCCTTGAAGAGTAGAAATATTTAGAAGTGTCGATGGAATGACTCCCGTGAGAGAATTTTTTCCGAGACCTAACGTTCGAAGGTTTGGTAGAAAAATACCAAAATCAGGCCTTAGGTTCCCAGAGAAACCATTGCTCGTGAGGCTCAAATACTCAAGTGCGGACATATTGTAAATTATGGGAGGAAAAACACCTGAAAAGTTGTTTTCTGATAGTGAAAATGCCTTCATTTGAGTCAGTCTAGCGAAATCATCTGGAATTCCTCCTTCCATATTGTTTACTCGAAAGCTAAGTTGTATGAGGGATGTTAAGTTTCCTAGAGATGCAGGGAGCTTTCCCTTCAGGTTGTTCTGACCAAGATCTAACATAACAAGCTTCGTCAATGATCCTAACTCTGAAGGAACACCTTGTCCAAGATTATTTGAGAATAAATGAAGCTCCAACAATCTAGAGCAGTTAAACAGACTTGTTGGGATTCCTCCTATGAGAAAATTATAATCCATATCCAAGTGTTGAAGTCTAAACAAGTTTCCCACTTCTTGAGGGATGGTTCCACCAAAAAAGTTATCAGTGAGATTAAGTGATATGAGAAACGAAAGATTACCGATAGATGGTGATATCACCCCGCCCAATTGCAATCCTCCGAGATCCAAACTAGTAACTCTCTTGTGTTTGCGGCCACACGTGACCCCAGTCCAACTGCAGAGAGGGAACGAGTTGTTCCATGAGGACAAGATGACTTTTTTGCCTTCGGAAACTTGAGACTTGAATTGGAACAAAGCTTGCGTATCAGTTTCATCAGTAAACTTGTATGCGTCAAGTAACATAAGAAGTGTTGAAGCAAGTAAAAGAAAGAGTTTCAGGATTTTCATATTTTTGCAGAAGAGGAGAACACAAATGATAAACAAAGTGCAAATACCAACCGTTTATTTGCCTATTATTTATCTCTCACATCTCTCCCTCTCTTACTAGACTTTTTAAAAATCAATAGGCTCAAGTCTAAAAAGGAGACAAAAGAACATTTCACTAGCTAGAGAAATAGTCATCTTGTTTGTTCTATGATGTTACAGTATATGGCTTGACGTGGTTCTTGGTCTGATGACTATTTAGTATTGTTGAAACATTCTTGTTCTTTTTCCCTTACTTATTCCCTGGGAGAAGCTGGCCCTAGAAAACTCATTGGATTTTTTGCTATTGACTCCACAAAGTCTTTGCTTCTAGTGTGTGATATGGGTTTGTTTGTTTTATTCTCCCCTCTTATTCTTCTTCTTCTACTTGCATGCATGGTGAAAAGTGAAAACACATTGACTTGTCAAATTCTTTTGTTATTCTATACGCTAATAATCTTTCACACCCTCGCCACTGGTTTCCTTGAGAGTTAAGAAAGCATGGAGTATTCTCTTGGTTAATCTGTACATGCTCGTATTGGTTTTTCTTTGTTATTTTCAGTTTTCTCCAAGAAAGGAAGGAGCGACTCATGTGTTAGTCACTGGTGGCGCTGGATATATCGGCTCACAGGCCCTTTTTGGCGCAGCTTTTTCTCCCATTTAGTCTATTCCGCGGCGTATGTTCCTTTCGTGGACTCAAAGTCTACGATACTCATAGTTTTAATCTTTATTTTCTAAGTGCACAGCAAAGGCAATAGTAAGTCGGTATCGAATCCACGAGGACTAAGATCTGCACAACAGTTTGATAATACTAATATATTATCAATTTTGTAGGAATTCAGGGAAAAAAACTAAAATAACACACAATTATTGAAAAATTACTAGTTTGACACCTCAATATTTGAAGAGGATAAATATTTCTAAATAGCCACCTTGCCCTCAGACCTTTTTGTCAGAAAAATTCTAATTACAAAAAATGTCACTCAAATTTTCGCAGAAAAAAAGAAAGTTAAGATATTTACGAATTTGCCACTCAAAAAGTATGTCGTTCATTTAGTGACAGACTTTTTTGATTATGACAGATTTTTCTTTTTTAGGTAAACTAGTAATATTTTTGTTAATTTTTTCGAATGTCCGACAGATAATATTATTTAGTTTGTCACACGTGGTGACATACTTTATTAAAAATGGCAGATTTTTTAAATTTTCTAGAAAACTTTTTGAGTGTCATAGACTTTTTTTTTTTATCTGTCATATGAAGACACATATTTTATTTTGTATGACAGATGTTTTCTGAGAATATTAAAAATTTATGACAGGTTGTTTAATTTGCCACAAACTTTTCTTTTCACGTGGTGACAGGTTTTTTTTCCGACCATCTCTTTGATCACAGACTTTTAAAAAGTCTGCTTTGCAAAATAAATTTTGACACACTATGTGGTGACAGGTTTTTTTGTAGTTACGGCAGAATTTTTTTTTGGACTAAAAATTACTTTGTTTGGTGACAGATATTTTACTGGTATGTGACGGCAGACTATTTTCGGACTAGAATGACACTTTCTTTGGTGACAGATTCTTTATGACAGATTTTCTTGTTTATAACAGATTTTTTACGTGTGATTAGTGGTGATTAAAAATGTGAGTCACATGACATACCTTAAATACAACTATAACTAAAATATATGCACTAAACATGTGATATTTCACTGGCACAATTGGTAAACTGCACTTCGTGAACCACCATATTCATGGTTCGAATCCCCAAAAACCCTTTTCACTTACAAAAATATTTTTCGATTTCCCTTAATTTTTTTTAAAATATAATTGAAATAACATTTTCAAAATAAAAATTCGAAAAAAAGTTTCAAATAACTTTTTTCATAAAACAAACCTTTTTAACTTACATAAATTTAAAACTTTGTATTTTCCAAATTTTTAAAAAATTTCATAAAAAATGTTTGAAAAAATAATGTTCAAGAATAGATTTTATTTTTGGAATTTTTTATTTAAAATTAGTCATATATTTGAAAATAATGTTCAAAATACAATATGTAATTTAAAATTTTCAAAATGACATTGTAACTAAAATTAGTTTTTTTTTTAATTTTTTACAAAATCACAGTAGTATTATTTTCTAGAATTTTGAATAATTCCAAATTTTAAGCTTTGTATTTTTCAATTTTCCTTAAAATTTTTTTATTTGAAAAAATATTTTCAAAATAAAAAATTCGAAAAAAAAAGTTTCAAAAAACTTTTTTCATAAAAAAACCTTTTCACTTACATAATTTTTAAACTTTTTATTTTCCAATTTTTCTAAAAATTTCATAAAAAATGTTTGAAAAAATAATGTTCAAGAATAGATTTAATTTTTGGAATTTATTATTTTAAATTAGTCATATTATTTTAAAATAATGTTCAAAATACAATGTGTAATTTAAAATTTTCAATATGACATTGTAACTAAAATCAATTTTTTTTATTTTTACAAAATCATAGTAGTATTATTTCTAGAATTTTGAATAATTCCGTATTTTTGAAAATAAGATTATTAGTAGATTTTTTCGTTTATTTTTATAAAATAAAAGTATTATTATTTTCTTAAATTTTATAAAATTTGAATTTTTATAAAATAAAAGTATTAATATGGGGGATTACTTTTTTTTTTTTGTTCAATTAATAATTTTTTGGCTTATAATGTATTTAAGAATATAATTATTATAAAAATCAGCTAAATGGCACAAAAGAAAATAAAAAATTAGACTATGGGTATATGGTCATTTTACCAAAAATGTGTGTCATTTTAGTCCATCTGATTTGGGTTGTGTCATTCTAGTAGTTTTTAGATAATTGTGTGTCAGTCTAGTTCTTTATCTCTTCTATCTACTACTAATAATAGTATAGTGTTCTTGAGTCTTCTCAATCTCTGACTAAAATCAAGCTCACGCATAAAAGAAAATAGAAAGCTAAACATTAGGGAAGATGGTGAGTTAAGTTTATCTTCTAGCGTATAGAGTCATTAATTTGTTATGAGCATAACGAAACACTAAAAATCTCTGCTTCTCTCTGGAGCGTCAATCTTCTCATTTCCGATCCTGCGCATATATATTTCAGTCAATTGCAGAACCATTGTGCTTAGTAATTCTCAAACAGTTAAAATATGTGGAAACTCTCTAGACGACTCTGTGCCACCTCTTTATTTAGCTTCGCTTTATTTGCATAGTAGTGGTAAATGGTAATGAACATATGACCTATTTACATATGAGAATATTTTGAAGGCAAAATAGCACTTGATGGTTGATACTCTCTGCACTTGTTGATATATAATTCTTTCTCAAGATTGCATCAGTTATTCATGTTTGCATGTCGGTAGTTTGATCATTTGTTAAACAAACTGCCATTGTTCTCATTGCAGACAAACAAAAATTCAGTCTCACACTTTTATTCATTTCTTACGTCACCTTTCGTTAGCTTCAAACGCAACTCCATTACAAAAATCCAAGAAAGTTCAAATATAGCTAGTAACCCAAGTACACAAAACATTCATGTATGTCTACGAATAAGAAAGCATCCGTTCAAAACATTTAAGCATATATATTATGAACAAGACAAAATATATGTTTTTGAATAATCGACTCTTCAACGTCTATCACGTCTTCTGGCTTTGAAGAACCTTTCTTTGATTGAGATTAATTCTTTGACAACCTCACTCATTGCCAACCTGTTCGTAGGAGATTCTTCACAACATCTAAGTCCCACTTCCAAAATCAGTGTCAAACACTCAGCAACAGGGAAGCCGATTCTAAGGCCCCTGTGAAAAACCAATTCGTCAACCACATCCAATACGTGTTCTGACAATGCAGATTTGATGTAGTAACGGAGAGTTAAGTTTTCCCCGAACAAATCGTTGGTTGGTCGTTTCCCACTAAACATTTCCAGTAGGAGAATCCCAAAACTATACGCATCACCATGTACTGATATTTCCCCTCCCGTTCCATATTCTACACCATAATTCATATAAACAAGATTGGATCAACAGAAGAATACAAACTAATTACAAATGTGTGATAGTTTTTACCTGGTGCAACATAGCCAATGGTTCCCCTAACTCCAGCCGAGCTGAGTTGGTTGAGGAAGGATTCTTGGTCGAACTTGAGAAGGATCCGAGCCAGACCAAAGTCGCTAACATGGGCAGTTAGATCATCGTCTAGAAGGACGTTGCTTGGCTTAAGATCGCAATGAGCTATAGCCTCATGGCAATGAACATGAAGATAGTCCAAAACAGAAGCCACATCTATTGCTATGTTAAGCCTTTCTAGAAGTGTCAAGGTTCTTGAAGGCCTACGAACCTCTTCCACTTCTCCTGGGTGCAACCACATATCCAAACTTCCATTTGGCATGTACTCATAGATAAGAGCTCTGAATTCATTACCTGGGAAATCAATACTCGAACAAGCCGTCAACAGTTTCACAAGATTGCGATGCCTAATGTCTTTTAGAGATTTACATTCTGCCATAAAGCTCTTCATTGCTCCACGTCTCTGTAGGTTCAAAACTTTCACTGCAACAACTTTGTTCTCTGCCGGAAGCAATGCTTTAAACACGGTACCAAAACTGCCTGACCCAATCAAATTACTGGAAGAGAAGCCATCTGTTGCATCTCGAAGATCTCCATAACTTATCTGTTCATGGAAAGTCCCCAAGGTGGAAGGAGTTGGTTCAATGGTTTGGTTCTTCTTTCTGTTTTTGAACCAACAAAAAGAAATTGAAGCTATGAACAACACCAAAAGCAAAGACCCTCCTATGCTTACTCCAATCACAAGTTTCTTTCTTGGTGGTTTCAGAACGCATGGCTTTAGTCGAAATTCCGAAACGCCTCCACAAAGGTTCTTGTTTCCAAATACTGAGACTATAGTAGCATTCTTAAACTTTCCTTGTGTTGGCACTTCTCCCTCGAAATTGTTAACAGATAGATTGAGATACTCCAACGAGCTAAAGTTTGTGAAATATCCAGGTATGCTTCCGGAGAGATTATTGTTCGAGAAATCAACCTCTTTAATACCCACCAACCTACTTATGTCTGGAATGGTTCCATCGAAAGAATTTCCTTGGAGTTGAAGTTGTTCCAATAGAAGACATTTTCCCAAAGTCTGTGGGAGGTTCCCTGATAGTTTGTTGTGAGCAACAAATAGTTTACCAAGATGTTCAAGTCTTCCAACATCTTCTGGGAGCAAACCAGTCAAAGAATTATTTGACATTGCTAGCCAAACAAGAGGTGAAATTTGCATGATCTCTCGAGGTATTGTCCCAGTCAACTTATTATTTGAAATATTTAAATATAGCAAATCGCTACAATTACCAAGAGTTGGAGGAATGATTCCTTCGAAAACATTGCTAGACAATAAGAGCCTTTCTAGTTGAGAAATGTTGCCTACATAAGATGGTATCTTCCCCATAAATCTATTTGTAGAGAGACCTAGTTCCCTCAATCTCGAAAGCTTCGCAAGAGAGGCTGGAAGTGGTCCTGTCAATATATTTTGTGCTAACCATAACGATTGCAGGCTTCTGAGATTCCCAATGTCACGAGGAATGCTCCCGGAGATGAAATTCCCATTAAGGCTTAAGTCGACAAGGTTCATGGATAGATTGGAAATGGAGCTAGGCAAGTCACCCCCAAGAGTATTGTAATTCACACGCAAGAAACGCAGTTGGGTGCAGTTAGTTAAAGCACCAAGAAAGTCAAGATCTCCAGCAGAAAAACTCCCCAAAGAATTATTCTGAAGTGATAGGATTTGCAAATTCCGTACTTTTCCAAAGCTTGGTGGAATACTTCCTGTCAGACTGTTAAACTCCATTGCTATATCTTGAAGACTAGAGATATTTAGAAGTGTTGATGGAATGGCTCCTGTGAGAGAATTATTTCCAATATATAACCTTCGAAGGTTTGGTAGCAAATTACCAAAATCAGGCCTTAGGTTCCCAGAGAAACCATTGCTCACCAGGCTCAAATACTCAAGTGCGGACATATCCCCTACCCATTATTAGAGAATACACTTTAGTGAAAAATCCTAGGTGTCAAGCTATCAGCCAATAAAGATGACTGGATAATGAGCTGTAATCCAGGGATATCTGACTAGGACAAAAAACATTTCGTTTTGTCGTTTTGGGTTTTGAGAAAGGCGATTTCTGTGAGATGCGATTCATGGAGACGATGAGTGTGAGATATCCCTGATGGAGACGATGAATCGATTTATGGAGACGATGAATCGATTGGAGACGTCGATTCATGGAGACGATTCATCGATTCCTGGAATTCCGAATTTCGCATCGATTCATCGATTCGAACGAGCATCAGATTCGATTCGACCAAGGTAGTTTCCGTTCAGATTTTCTGTGTTTCAAAGGTTTTGAGAAGCGATTTTGTTTATATTTGCTTCTGGATTTCCGATTCGTTCTCATTATCCTCTTTTAGCTGAAAGTTGTAGGGGAAAACGATATTTGCTCGGGTTTGCTGTAGAAAGTCTTTTCTCAGATTTCGGAAGAATCAATCGAAGAGCTTTGAGAAATCATCATGAGCAACGAATAGTAAGTGTTCTTCTTCTTCATTGCGCATTCCGATTTTGCTTTTTTTTTATCCTTACCCATAGCGATTTAGGATTTTTTGTGTGGTTTAGTGATTATTTGTTCAAGTTTCTGTTGAACGGTGATTCTTCTGTGGGAAAATCGTGTTTGCTTCTTCAATTCGCTGTAATTTGGACTTGGGTTTTGATTTGACTTCATGAGTTCCTCACCTTATGTTTCTCAATCTGTGTTAGTGTATAATTGCATTATGTTGAAGGTTTCATGTGTTTTGATTCATGTGGTTTTGCGAGTGATCGCTCAAGGTATAAATACTGGAGATGTGAAAAAACTACAAGATGAAGGGATCCACACCTGCAATAGCCTAATGATGAACACCAAGAAGGTATAGAGCCATCTTCTTTAGGATCGTTCATTGGTTTTATAGTATGGGCATTAGAAACACTATAGACGACTGAGAAAGCTATTCTTAAGGGTGACGAAGGTTATCCTATTTTACACTATATTCTGTGTTTTTTGCAGGATGGGGATTTTCTGATTATGGATTTGGAATATTGTGATGGAGGAACTTTATCATCGTATATTCAGCGTTATGGGAGCGTGGAAGAACATGTTGGTAAGAGATTTATGAATCAAATTGGTTTTGTAATTGCTTCTTTTGTGATTCTATGCCAATTGCTTCTTCTGGAGTAATAGAGTATTAATATTTTATGAAGGAGCTGGTTTGGAGATCATTCATGATAATCACATCATCCATAGGGACTTGAAATGCTGGAGTTGAAACCTTTATTGAAACCTGAGCTTTTTGAGCATCAGGACAAGAGGTTTTTAAATTGCTTTGAATGGATTTACTCCATTATTTTATTTGTGTTCTGCTTGGTGGAGAGCCTTCGTTTACGATCATACATGAAACCTCACATCTTGCAGGATTAGTTATACCATGATTGCTGGTGGAAAATTTGATCTGGTATTCGTAATTGCAGAAGCAAATGGTTAAAGAACGAACAAACCTTGGTGTTTGATACTTACGCTGTTTTTGTTTCAGGACATTTCTAAACTAAGAGAAAGATGATGCTTCTACTTTCTACTTCTAATGACAAAGTTAAATGATGAGCCGAGTGCGTATCTTGACTCGGAGCAGCGTATTGTGGCTTCTAAAGTCATTAAGGGATTCATTCTCCACGCAAAGAAAACTGCATGTGTAGTCGAGTGCATTAGCGGATATTTATTCTCCAATTTTGCTTCTCAGTCCATCGCCATCTTCCTCCCACTTTTTGCTTAATGTTACTGAATTTTATAAACTTGGCAATAAAAGTTTATGAATCTGTAACCTTTTATTAAATGGTCTTCTCTAGCACAACTTACGAAGACATATTGGCCACCATTAAATTTCTCTTTTTGCTTTTGATTCATTTTCGTTATTTCTTGTGGCAAATCAAGACTTGAAGAATAAGTTCTTAGGTAAGTTCTTAAAGATAAAACCATTATATAACAAATGAAAGTGACGACGTAGTTATTACAAAAGCAACAAAGATTTGTTTATACATCTACTAATCCAAGATCAGAACCATAACAAGAAGACATTAGAATCTTGAACAAGAAAAGAGTTCATATGATCCATAGCTTAGCTTTTTTTTTGGTTTTGGTTGGCGATCCATAGCTTAACTATAATATTGAATTTTGTAAGAATATCTCTAAAACTGAAAATACAGTAAAACCTAAAAAGTAATTAAATAATTTGAAACCAACAGATTAAACACTCATGTATATTATTAGATATTAACTTGGTTCAATATTTCTAATTGATTGAATTTTTCTAAAATATTCATTGAGATATATACCAATTTACATATTAAAAAATTTATATCTTTGAGAATTTCAATATGTTAGAGTTTTTATTAGATTTTATAAATATTTTTTTTTCTTTTAACCATATCTTTGTGTTTATAAATATTCATGTTTCATATCTTTTTTATCAATTAATATTTTCAGAATTTCAATATATTTTTTCTTTTTGTTTATTATAATTTTTGAATCAAATGGTGCGAGCCAATCACTTAAATGTTTGATTTTTTAATTTTTAACATTTTTTATGTGAAAAAATGTCACTTTTTCAAAAAATACCTCACAAGAGTTTTAACATAACTAAAAACTTAAGAACTTATATATATTAAATTTCCACTACATTTTAGCAAAAGGCCGAACAAAATAACTGAAACCGAGAACCAACCCGAAAATACCTGAAATCGAATTGAATTATTCAAATACATGAATGGATACTCGACTCCTAGAACCAAAGAACCAAAACAGAACGAGAACCAAATGGGTACCTGAATACCCGAAATTTAAATTCATTCGTGGATATTTTGATTTAAGGTTGAGTGTGTTCAGGTATTTCAGGGATATTTTATCATTTTTTCTTAATTATTTTGATTTATTCGGTTAGTTCATATATTTACGGGTATGTTTGTATAACTTGGATGAAAAAAAAAAGTTAGGTTTATTATTTTAATTTTAGATTTTTTTTTTTATTATTTTCAGATATTTTGGATATTTTTAGGTAGTTTGGGTAAAACAATTAGTGGGCTTTAGTTGATCGGTGGATGTGACTTTTTACTTCGCGTCATCATGTGCCCCGACGGGGGCACATGAACGAAGTAAAAAAGTACATGAGCCGATCAATCCTCTAATACATAAGCCGATTTTTTTTAATTAACAATTGATATCATTATGTTTTCTATGTTTTATTTTTGAAATATTTAAATATGATTGAAGCTTGATATGAAATCCATTAAACTCTATATTAAATATGCATAATATTTTATAATTAAATTGTTTCTCTTGAATATTTTTATTCAGTTAGTTGGGATATTCCTAATACCCATATAATCTTTTTTTATATATTTATACAAAATAAAGAATAATTCATATTGGGGTCTGCACACTGTACGGACGGATAACACATATCTTATGATCTAGAAAAAAAAAATGTGTTGACGCATGGTGATGCAAATCTTGGAATCTATTGTCAGCTAATTTTTGTAATGATCATCCTTATAATATGCTCACCTTCCTCATTATATTCCTACATTCTTTGAATTATATTTCATAATATAGTATATCAAAGGACATCATAACTCAATTTGTTTTTTCATATTTTTTTTTAAATTAGGGGTTGTGTCTTCCGCTGTCTAGCAATGGGTTACACTGCAATAGTTTTTAATGACGCCTGGAAAAACGAGCAAATTTTTTCGTGTATTTGTTGATTTCAGAAAGGTAAAAGGGTCTTACCTCTTGCTTTGAAAGGTTTAAATGGGAAAAGGTCTTTGTTGAAACTTAAGTTGGAAAAGAATAAAGAAAAAACTATGGTCGTAGAGTCATTTTGGCTTGATGAAGATGATATTGATATATTTGAAGATGCTGTTAAAATTGAGGTAAGTTTTTTACTCGCTTGATATTTTTGTCATTGTACACATAATAATACTCACTCCATTGTTGCCTACATAATATGTTCAAAATAATGATGCGCCTCTCAAGATAACTGATGGTTTTGGTGAGTATACACAAGAAGATTCGTCCTTGACGCCTATATCAAAGAGGAAAATTGATAGCACTGACTCAATTGCAAATGGAGACCAGAATTTGGTTAGCAAAACGATCAAATTGGAGCCTACCAAATAAATTGATGTTTCTGACTTAAAAGTTCAATATTACGGTTTTTTTTTCTTTTCTTTTTTTTATCATTTCCCAAATGCACTACATTCCAGTTACTTTTAACTTTTTGGGTTTATTAATTTTAAATGTTATATTTTCTTAATATTTCGAATAAAAAGAATTAGACTAATTACTTAGGTTCATAACATTTTTTTTTTTTGAAACGAAAGTTCATAACATATTACTCGCATATGTCTTACCTTTTACTTCTTTTATTATGCATTTTACAATAATTCTTCACAATAACTACTTACTTTAAAGCGATATAAATTAAACAAAAAAAATATTGAGCCCCGCAATTTTTGCGGGGGGTTTTTCTAGTTGTAAATTAAGGGAGGAAAAACACCTGAAAAGTTGTTTTCTGACAATATAAATGTCTTCATTTGAGTCAGTCTAGCTAAATCATCTGGAATTCCTCCTTCCATTTTGTTCCTTCCAAAGCTAAGTCCTGTGAGGGATGTTAAGTTTCCTAGAGATGCAGGGAGCTTTCCTATCAAGTTGTTGAGACCGAGATCTAAACTAACAAGCTTCGTCAATGATCCTAACTCTGAAGGAACACCTTGTCCAAGATGATTTGAATATAAGTAAAGATTCAACAATCTAGAGCAGTTAAACAAACTTGTTGGAATTCCTCCTATGAGAAAATTATATCCCATAGACAAGTATTGAAGTCTAAACAACTTTCCCAACTCCTGAGGGATGGTTCCGCCAAAAGAGTTATCCTTGAGATTAAGTGATATGAGAAACGAAAGATTACCGATAGATGTCGATATCACCCCGCCCAATTGTAATCCTCTGAGGTCCAAACCAGTTACTCTCTTGTGTTTGTGTCCACATGTAACTCCAGTCCAATTGCAGAGAGGGAAGGAGTTGTTCCATGAGGACAAGATGACTTTTTTGCCTTCAGAAACATGAGACTTGAACTCGAACAAAGCTTGCTTATCAGTTTCATCTGTAAACTTGTATGCTTCAAGTAACATAAAAAGAGTAGAAGCAAGTAAAAGAAAGAGTTTCAGGATTCTCATATTTTGCAGGAAAGGAGAACTCAATGATAAACAAAGTGCAAATACCAACCGTTTATTTGGCTATCATTTATCACTCACATTTCTCCTCTCTTACTAGACTTTTCAAAAATCAAGTAGGGTCAAGNTAAAAAGGAAAAAAAAAAAAAAAAAAAAAAAACATTTCACTAGCCAGAGAATTTCTTCTATGATGTTACAGTTTATGGCTTGACGTGCTTCTTGGTCTGATGACTAAATAGGATTGGTGGAACATTATTATTCTCTTTATCCTTCCCTAGCTGGCACTAGAAAAACTCATTCTCGCTATTGACTCCACAAAGTCTTTCTTCTAGTGTGTGATATGACTCCCCCTTCTTATTCTTCTTCTTCTATAAGCTTAAGTCCAGTGAATTATAAGTACAAATTATAAACATTCTTAGTTTAGTTTGACGTCACATCAACTAATCCCACATTAGTAAACTACTAGTGATTTAACTTGGTTTATAAGAAAGATTAGTGGTAGCTAGCACCAACTGCCAATTGGATTGGAGAATTGGGTTCTTCCTAAGTAATCTTTTCAGCCCTAACTCAAGTAGGGATAACGTCTAGAAAACACTTCGGATAGATCAAGTTTTCACGTCACGTAATGTTAGTGTTAGCTACCCACCTCCCATGTCTTCTACTGTGGAGTTGGAACAAGTTTATGCCCTCCTCAAATGGTTTAGCAATATGAGGCTGCAACAAGTGCCAGATTGTTAGCTTGCATGTACTCTAAACAATATACCTGTCTGATCTCAACAGTGGCATCTTGATGAGGGAGCCAAAGCGCTCAATCAATTCGCTCTCAAATTCTTTGCGATTCTGAATGTTTAAAGACAGTTCAAATAAATGTAAGATCCAACAAAACAGATTTACATGAAGAAGAGCTGGGGCGCATGTAATTATACCTTTCCCATATTAAGGTGATAAAACATCGATAGCACATAGCCTGGATTTGAGGATGCATTGTCAAGATTCCCCTCATAAAATTCATTGTATATGAAAGATATAGTAGCTTGTCAAGAGAAACAGGGGCAGTGAAAGTCGAAAGATACTGATGTAAAAAACGCAACTGCATACCGGGTGGTTTACTCGTTGAAGGACATGGAACATGAAAACAGCTAAGGCATCAAGTGAATATGGATTTGAATCCAATCTTGTACATGTATAAGGGACCTGAAAAAGTAATAATGCAAAACAAAAATCTGATCCACAAAGAGTGCCGAGGATGAGGCAAGGCAGTTATTGCCAAAACAGAACAGAACAATACTTTTGTTTTTAAGAAAAGTTGTAAATTTCCTCTATAAACATGAACATATGGTTCCCTCCTTACATACTCAAACTGTTTAGCAGGGTCATCCAGTCACTAATTATGAAAGAAACTGAATTTGACCATATACAAGCCCACAAAAAGATTGTCGCAGTTACGTACCTTCAGAATCAGCAATGATAGAAACTGCATAAGCCCTAGTCCTCCGTCACATGTCTTCAATCTGGTAGAGAAACAAAATGATTATATTGAATTGGGACTTGTATTTTATATTTTTCTTTAACAGTGTCATGGAATCAAATATTAATCTTTATTGCAACTGAATACAATTGCAAAATTATTTGCAATGATTTTAAGATTGTAACAGATTCTCAGTGTAGGATTAAGAACCTGTCGCCAGACATCTTAGTTTGGGGCAGTTTTGTCAGCCAACATAATTGATTGTGGGCAGGTATCTTTAGCCGAAACTCTAAGAGATGGGTGTTTCTTTTTGGCAATTATCCAATCAACA
>OVAF01001899.1:0-18630 GCA_900406245.1 Odontarrhena argentea | reverse complement strand
ATTGAAAATATATATATATATATATATATATATATATATATATATATATATATATCTTGTAAGGACCTTAAACAAATCATACTATTAATATCTACATACATATAATATATCTATATTCTTTATACTATATATATTTCGATATTGATAACATATATTCATAGTATGATTTATTCTAGATCCTCTTGCAAAAGTATTTATTTATTTTTTAATTATCACATATATTATTGAATGTTAGGTTTTCGGTAATTATAAATTGCGAGTGCAAAATAAACAAGATCTGTGTTATGTGTTCAAAATAAACAAAATATTCTTGTCCAGTAAGTGGAAGCCAAACATACTACCCAAATTTATGGTTATCCTAAAATGGACACGACAAAAAAAGAGGAGGGATATAAACTTGCTCAAATAAATTGTTGACCATATTTATTCAGCGTTATTCCAATTAGTCAAACATTAGAGCTGCAACTGGTTGTCACTTGAAGTAATGAGTAATAATAATTTAGTGGAATATAATTAAGTGGAATATAAATAGATAGAGGAATAAAAGTAACGAGAGTAAAAAAAAATCAATTCCACTTGTTCCTCTCTATAAATGCAGAGGAAGAGATTTGAGCGTAATGCTCATATTTTTAGGAATTTTTTGTGGGTCCCATGGTTTTCTACAAAAATAAAAAATTATATCAACTGGTGAAATTTTAGCAGAATCCAGCGTAATCATTGATTTCTCTGAAATTTGTTACGCTATTTGTACAACCAGTTGCAGCTTAGAAGTTTACTCTTGCGGATGAAACTTTACAAAAAAGCCCTTTCAAACATCTATTATCTTAAAATGGAATTTTTTTAAACATTTAAGAGAACACATATCATTGAATATTGTGGTACATTTGGATGTCAAGCGGGCACGGTGCCCGCGGGCTTCACCCGTTTAAGCCTCTAGCGGGGTGGGTCTGGACATGTTTTTTAGAACTCGCATAGTGGTGGGTCACGCGGGCAAGCCCGTGACGGGTGGCAGGCGGATGCGGTCCAGACCGCGACGGGCATGCGGGTTGCGGGCTAGTCCGCCATAGATGTTCCTTTTAGTTTTTTCTTGGTTTGGTTTGAACTATGTATATTGAATTTTGAGTCATGTGTTTGTGTTATGCATACATATATTGAGACTTGATCTTTGACATGTTAATTTTGTGTAATGAATCATAAATAATGCAAAATGAAGTTTGATCATATTTTGTTGCAACGTTTATGTTTAAACAAAATTATGTGAAAAAAGAACAAGATTTCCACTTTCATGTTCATATATCCATCCATTTATTGAAACTGAAATTGTTTTCACAAACCAACATAGAATATGTACACAACATGGTATATAAGTATAAACCAACATATAATTGCCTATGCAAAGCCACAATAATCTATAAACATATCAAAGAGACACAAAATACATTAGAGAAATGGGCATGCCCGCGGTTTGGTGCCCAATAAGAAAGCCCGCGGGTTCGCCCGCTAGGACCGCCGGGCCTGGCGGGGCGGGTCTGGACATGGCCACGCAACCCGCGGTTCTGGCGGGCGTGCCTGCGGCGATCTTCGAGTTGTTGCGGGCGGTGGCGGGGCGGACTAAATGGGCGTGGACGTGCCCCTTTGACAACCCTAGTGGAGAATGATAAATCTTTTAATAACTTAGATAAATCACCGAGATCCAGAAATTGGCAGAAATAAAAGCATTCACTAGGAAAAAAGTTCAATAGTCGAATTAATCACTTGGAATAGCTCCGCCATCAAAGTCTAATTTGTTTACGGATTTTTGTAGTCTTAAATGCTTCATTGATTTTTCTAAATATGTAGACCAATTTTCAGATTTATGTTGGCTTTGTATGCACAATGACATTGAAGGTGCCTACATGGGATAAAAAATGTAAGATGATGTCTCTGTCCATTGCATGTTAAAAGCACTCATTTGGATCATGTATTGTATGTAAAATGTATACCAAATACTTCGAAGAGGTTGTTATTGTGACTGACTGTTCAAATTGGCCGAAGATGACGAATTCTCTGACGAAGTGATTAGCTTTCTCTATCCATTTAGACGAATTTGTGAAACTGAGAAATATGTTCTCTGAATCTTCTATTTCTCTAATTTTACATGATTAAAATACTATTATATATAGTGTATCTAGAGGTGCTAGACTACTAAATTATGAAATATTTTGTCTAAACAATTATTTCTCGATATTACTTTCCAAACTGTTTTAAGAGGATTCTAAGCTGCCGGCAAAAAAATAATATATATATATATATATATATATATCTAAAAAAATATTGATCATTGTAAAAAGTAAATAGATCGATGTTTCAAGTAGCTAGTATAAGAGTTATTTCTAATTTTACACGGGTTTTTTGACAATTCAAACTTCAGAATAGAAAATTTAAACTTTTATAAAAGCTGAGATAATAGAATTTATAGTGTTTTACGCACAAATTCATAATGACAGTTACTTAACACAACAAAATTTCAGCGCAAGTTCTTGTTTGCATTAATCCCAAACATGTATTCCTTCACTTTCATATGATTCATATGACATGAATTTTTAAGGAAGTTACACATAGTTTATAGATAGCTTGTATAATTTATGATAAACCATTGATATCAGCAACGCAGAAAAAAAAAGGGTAAAAGATTAAAAAGATATTAGTGTAAAGTTAATAAAGAAAAATGGTTAACAAAATTGTATTAAACATGTAAAATACTTCACATTTTAGTTGATGTTATAGATTGTTGCACATATATCAAATAATAATTTACTTTCATCTTTATCAAACTAAAAACATGCTTTATTACTAATTTCAAAGCATCTCAACTAATAAAAATTAAAATATATATATATATATATAAAATTATATACACATTGAAAGCTGAAAATCAACTAATCTCAAAGATTGTAACAAATATTTTTTTTGTCTAAAACATCATGGTAAATGGTACAAAAAGAATATTAACTAAAATGATACAAAAATATTTAGCTTAAACATCATATATTTGGATACAGAGTATATAATATTTATATGTAATGGCCAAAAGAAGATGCTGGGTCCAAGTTCAACATACCGTAAATATTATTTTTCTCCCCACAAGTTGTCCAAAAAATTAGTATACATTATTTTAGTGTATTATTCCATATGAACAATTGACATTTTAATAGAGAAAAGTACTAACAAGAGAGACATTAATAAGTGGGAAGAAAATGTATTTTAAATCAAGTGACTTTAAATTTAAGGAATGTCTTTATGAGTAAATACTCATGTCATTTGACCAATGCGGGTTCAGAGAAATAACACATAAAAAATAATAGTAACTGTTTTGGAATTTCTTGAACCAAGAGATTGGCTTTATTGAAAAATATAAAGTTTCTTTATCTCTGCCCAGAGATATTAGAAAAGTAAAAAAAATAAAATAAATAAATAAGTAAGAAGGGAACAAGTAACTAACCTTTTGGTTATCTCGAGTACTCAGGACGGCATGTGAGGCCGTACATGGTGCAGGATTTTCTAGGTACGTCTAAGTGGGGGTTATTGGTTTATGGATTTCAAAGAATCCGTAAACTTAAAACAAATCCAGTGTTATTGGATCAGTGAATTCTAAATCCATATTTAAATCCAGTGTTATTCGTTTTGTGATTTGTAAATCCTATTTCAAATCATGTGTTATTCGTTTTATGATTTATAAATCCAGGGAATTGATTTTATAAAGGATTTGATGGATTTCTATGTTAAAAATACAAAGACTCAATTCCTAACTTAAACCTTATGATTTCAGAAGGATTTCATAAGGATTTAGAAATACTATCAAAATATCAAATCATACATGGATTTGGTATTCATTGAAATACCATAACCAATAACACCCCCTAAATATCTTCACTTTTAGCATAAATAAAATAAAATCAACTAACAAATAATATTATCTGAATCTGTTGGACTAATTGTTCAGATTTTATAAAAATATCTTTTAAAACCTTGCTATAATTTCTCTTTCTTGCTTTTTTTTTTTCTCTCAACACTATATTATATATGTTAAACTGCGTTTAAATTCTGTCGATAACATAATGACGGCACTATCAGAAATCGCTAAACTATAAGTTTTGATCTTTTGGACCAATTTTATCTACATCAAATTCAAATTTCAATTANTATATATATATATATATATATATATATATATATATATATATATATATATATATATCTCTACATTTTTTTTTCTTAGTAAAAATATTCCAAGTCTCCTATAATTAATTTTGGTATGGGAATAAGCTTTGATTCTTTGAAGGTGAATCATTTCTATTAGGTGAAAGATTAGGACTAAGAATGCAAAGTTTTAATTAAGTTGTTTTCAGCAAAGACTTAATATATGATAATGATATCAGCATGTGTATTGCGTAAGACTATTATTTCAAAGATGTAAAGACAAAAAGAATTACGATTATTTGGCTAAGTCAATGATGAAACCGATATTTATAGTTTCTTCTTTATGACCGTACGTACTTAAAACGATCATTACTTCTCCAATAATTACGTCAAAATATGTGTGCTATATTTTTCCTTTTTATGCAAGACTTTTTATTATGAAATCTCTTACATTATACAAGAAAACTGTTTTAACATCGCCTTCAAGATAGTGATATTCATGGAAAATTCACGAATTATTATAATTAATGAAAATGTCAAATGTAGATAGATACACACACACATATATATATATATATATATATATATATATATATATTGTGATTTTTTAACAATTCCAATACTATAACACTGTGTAAAACATAAAAAAAAATAAACCCGTAGAATATATGATGTATGAATCATTTTAGTACTACAAAGTTGACTTAACTGAAATTTTATACATATTCTTTTACATCGTTAAAAATCACAAGATGAAAGTAAATCACGGATTTACTGTAATGAAATTCTAAAATGCATAGTGTGTATAAACCATGGAAATTTCTCACACAATTTTGAATTTCATGATACTCATTATAAATATAACATAATTTTAGTATGTGTATTTAGCATGGAAAATATATGAAAATAGCGATTGAGTAATAATATTATGGATATAAATGGATAATTGAAAAGAGTAATACATAATATTTCTATTTTTTTTTACAACAATCATATATTATAACGGTTCAAAAAACCAAACCGGAGAAACATAATTTACATAATACATATCGTGAGAAAAAAGACTCACACTGCATACTAAACTAAATACCTTCAAATTTAAACTGCGCGAAATATAGAAATATAGAATTTCGAGGGTAACTCCATGAATCTTCTAAACTTCTTGATATAGATAGAGAATACCAGCCAATCTCTTGACGTCGTCATAATTAGGGGGGTGGGCAGGAGACGGGTATCCGACAATTTTACGGTATCCATGACCCGACCCGATCCGAGCGAGTAATTGAAAAATATTACTTGTACCCGACTCCAAAAAAATGGGTATCCTATCAAACGAGTACCCGTTTAAAAATTACTTACCCGCTGAATACCCGACTCGACTCGCTATCCATGAGTATAATGTAATCAATATGTAAATTATAAAGATTTTCTTGTAGTCCATCAATCGATTTTCTTTTGCTAGTCCATACCTTATGCATCTTCCTGATCTTGGTCCATTCGTAAACAAATGAGTTAATTTTTCAAGTTCTTGACTTTTTCCTTTCTTCTAAACGATATATTGAAAATAAAATCATAATTCAAAAACATAAAGTATTATGCCTCTGTTTTGACAACTTAAAACAGAGCACCACACAAAAGAAATTATAGCAAAAGAAATAACGCCATGTTTAAATTACAATATATACATTACATTTTATAATTAGATTTATCGAATATTATAAATATATAATGCGAGTATTTATGGGTCAAATACAAGACGGATACGAGACGAGTAGTAAAATTTTTTTTAATACCCACTACCCGATTCTTACCCGCGGGTAATAAAATTATAATCCCCGTTGCCCGACTCGAGAGTCACGAGTACCCTATTTTAAAAGAAGGATACGGGTTGGATAACGGGTATCTCTGCCCGGCCTAGTGACTCATAATTCCCATCAATTAAGTTGAGTCTACGAGAAAAAGTATAGAATCTTGTTATCAAATTCATCTTTTTTCGCTAGTAATAGAATTATCATATAATGTATCTCATTTTAAAATACGAATATTTTTTCTTCTCCTTAAAGATGCAAGTCGAATAATGGATATAGGACATGTAGCTTAACAAAAAATCAAGGTCCAGACTCCAAACCAATGATGTAATGATAATAGTGACTGCAAACAAGCGTGATTGCAAGCTCATAGTCCACGCTATCTTCTAAGTTCTAATAATCATTTGAATCCATTAATTTTCACAGTTTTTTTTTTGTTTTTGTTTTTGGAATTATCACCTTTCTATAATAGGGGTTCCATAATTTAATGTGAGGTTAATAATCAAAGGTTGTCTAGAGAAATACTCGAGTTAGACAAATAATCGGCTAGACACGTTGTTACATAATAGAGATCTATAATATTGTATGTATTAAAAAATACGTCTAATCTACAATGAAGTCAAGCTTTGGCATATACAAGAAATTAAATTGCGTATTTTATTTTCATTGCATATTGCAATTGGTCGAATACAACTTGAAGAGGAGATTATACCAAGTCAAAATGAAGACTTTAACTTAAATGAAAGGGCAACTTTTGAAAATAGAAATAAAAATGAATGGTTGCAATTGCAGTCTTGTTTTAAAGAGGTCGATATTTTCAGTCATGTACTTAAATTATATGCCTAATGCGATTGTAAATTCCGTGATCATTTAGAACTACTCTACTAGTTATTTCAAATGTTCTTAATATATTCAGACATAATGAAAGCATTAAGCATAACAAAATACACAAGATTAATGCTTATCTATACGTCTATCATTTATTTTGACAAAAAGAAGACGTCTATTATTTATTTATGGTTTCTTATAACAATCTTTAGGATTCTTAAAAACGATAACCTCCTTGCACTGCTGCTCTTAATCTTGTCCCCAACCTTTCTGAATTAATTATGATTTTAGAAAATTAGAGATATTAAACGATGCGTAGTTGTAAATTTTTAATTATTACTTTTTTTGTCACCCATAAATATACATAGTTGTAATATATGTATATATACATTATACACACACACACACACACATATTTCTAAGTTAACAGCATTGCATTTTCATAACAAAAAGGTACAATAAATATTTCGCAGAGATTAAAAAATTAAAGTTCTTTTCGTAAATAAATGATGTGTTTTATCGTCCATTTAAAATAAATATCTTAGGTAAAATAGCATGTCATCACATAAAATCTTTGGAAAAATATGGAGTATTCTATGCAATGCTTAAAAAACATGTACCATAAATTAAAATACACAAAGTCATTTAGAAAAATGGCACAATGTCATTTGTGAAAATATTGGAAATGGTAAGATGAATTACTATGAACACACACATATATAAAATATTAAGATAATTTTTTCCCGCACACAATACTCATGTAATCCTGAAGAAAGATCGACAAACTGTTAAATTTGTTAATAACTTAGAATTGAAAAAAAAAAAAAAAATAGAATGATAGACAATACCATTTTCTTCTGAGTAAACATTTCAAAATTTCACAGCTGAATAAGAATGAAAAATATTTAAAAGAAAATGATCCAATATACATTATATAATATTTATCAATTTAATTTTAATAAGTCTAAAATTGCCAGAGTTAATCTTCAACATATAGAACATAATATATATTATTTTTTCTAAAGAAGAACATGAATCCTCAAAATAAGAAGGAAGTTAAAAAGATAAAGGAGTCGGAAATGACGAATTTGTATTATTAGGGCACCTATCACAATCAGAAGTCAATTTCTCAGTTTATATTCAGAGGGAACAAATATAATAAACACTATTATGAGTAGTATTTATTGAAATTATCTTCGAAAATTATATATAAAATACTACACCACAACATGTGACATCGTTCCCACTGCTGACCTTGCCATGAGAGGCACCTTGGAAGGGCCATTTTTCTTTTCATTAGGGCCACAAATATATAACTATAATGTATAATTCCACGAATAAATACTAATATATTTACTTTATATTATAAAAATGAAATTACTCCACAAATCTCAATAACTTGATAAACCCGTCCAAGTTGATTACAAGTCAATGCAGAATCCGACATATTGAGTAGCATGTTCTATTCTATTTTACACAATAATCGATTATATCGTAAAATTGTGTTAATATCGTCATTGTGATATCGTCTAGATTCGAATTTAATTTGATATATTTAATTATTGTTAACAAAAAAAGAAGTAGTTTCTTACTAATAAAACCAACTAATTACTACAACTATCCAGGTAAAAAAAGTAGGAGTACTAGTTCTGTTAGAAGAATTTTTGTCAAAATTTCAAGATTCAAAACTGTTTTCATGTGAGTTTCAATTAGTCTATGTGTGGTTAAGAAAGAAAAATTCAATTAACCCATAATCTATTAGGAATAAAAACCGGAAAAACTTTTACCAAAAAAATAAAAAAAGGAAACGGGAAAACCAATTTAGAACATACATACCTATACCATTCCATATATATATATATATAAAAATATATAATTGACATTTTCAGAATGCAATATATATGATATATACTAATAGTAGACCTAATAGTTGGCAGACGAAAATAATAGTAATTAGGAGATAGGCTATGGCAGCAAGAAGTATGATGCTTTGTCAATGATAATTAAAAAGGGAATCCACCTCCACCAAATATATCTTTCCTCATATGATGTTTTGTATTAGGATGAAGATAATACCAAAATCTCTTAGTTTTCAAATAGAAAGAGATAATTTTCATTTAATTGTCCCTATACACTACTTTTTTTTTATTTTTGGTCAATTTTCAGAAGTTTATAAAATGTTAGCATACATAACAAATTCTCAAAAAAAACAAAAAAGATTCCGTATCTATTTATTATTTTGATCTCTTACAAAAGTAAAAAAGAAAGAATATTTTTAGGTTCGTGTACTATTCCAAAAATCTAAAGATTGAAAGCATATCTAATAGTAATTAAAAATTTGGACAACTCTTCTTATTGTGTGTGTTTGTAAAAATAGCAAAAGTATAATAAATCAACGGTCAAAGAGGTTAAGAGGCAAACGAAGCAACAAAAATAAAATTGTAAAAAGTGGGACCCAGAAGAGGGGTTAAAACGATGGAGGAAAGCGTCGTTTTGAGAAGAGGTGTATAAAATGAGGAGTCGTTTGGACTCTGCAACAACAACAACAGCTTCCTTCTTCACCTAATATAATCTTTCCTCTCTTCTCTCTTTTTCACCGAATGATCGAGTGAAACGGCGGAGAAACCTGTCGTTTTTCTCGAGTGTTACTTCGCCAAAAGAGTGGTTTTAGAATTTTTATTTTTTTTATCAGTGAGAGATGTCGAGTCTCGAAGATATCAAGAACGAAACTGTTGATCTGGTAAAGTTAACTCTCTGTTTTTTTTGTTCGATGATTTATCTGAATGAGACCAGATCCTTAAACTGTTGTCTTTGGTTTTGTTTCGTTACTCTCTCATTTTGGATTCAAGCTCTGTTTTTTTTTTCTGTCATTTAAATTCCTCTGTTTCACCATTTAAACTAATTCTCTTGGTTCTTTGTATATGAAACGATTTTGGATTTTAACAAAACATGTAGAACAAGTGTGTGTTTTTGTTCATAAGAGGGAAAAAAAAGTAGATCTAGTACGCATGTGATGAAACAATACAAAAACTATAAAAGAGATAAGTCTTCTTTTTAGTGGTGGAGCTAGCTACGTCTACTTGTTACACATTCTTGTCTTTCTTTTTCTTACTATACTACTATTATCTTTTTCTTTTTTGGGTTAAAGTAAAAATAATTATAAATTTTTTAAATATGTAATCTGTAAAGAAGAAGTTTAAGATTCTTTTTTTAGAGTGTACCTTTCCGTGGTACGTTCAACTTCTCTGACTTTTAGCAAACATCGACAACCACAACAACAAAAAAACGCATCTTTTGTGCAGTCGTAATAAAAGTTTAGTGAATTTTTCTTGGTCCAATGAAATGAATTTGTTAAAAAAGTTGCAACCTTTTAACCTCAAAACGAAAAGCTTCGATATTTACGCCGGTTATGAGTGGAGTCTCGTGGCGCGTGTGTTACACGTACCAACCATGTGGGTCGGTGGCGGTGGTTGTGGTCCTCCATATCTCCACCGTAGATTTTTCTCCCCCGCCAAATTTTAACTGTCACTGAGTCACGACTTGACTCATACTCGACTTGGTTCTGATTTATAGATCATCGAAGTCTTTGTTTTTCTTAGTAAAGGTTTCTCCTTTTTTGAAGATCTGGAATCAGTTCTTGTGTTTGTGAACGTTTTAAATTAGTTTGAGTCTTGAGAGGTTTCTGATGCAGTTTGCTTTGGTTTTTCAGGAAAAGATTCCGATTGAGGAAGTTTTCCAGCAGCTAAAATGTTCCAGAGAAGGATTGACGACGCAGGAAGGAGAAGACAGGGTTCAGATCTTTGGTCTCAACAAGCTCGAAGAGAAGAAGGTCTGAAATTTCTTTCACTTTATATGTAATAATAGTTGACCTTCTCTATTTGGTTTTGTTACTGAGTGTCTGTTATGAAAAAATGTGACAGGAAAGCAAAATTCTCAAGTTTTTGGGGTTTATGTGGAATCCCCTTTCATGGGTCATGGAAGCTGCTGCAATCATGGCTATTGCTTTGGCCAATGGTGATGGGAGGCCTCCGGATTGGCAGGATTTTGTCGGTATCATCTGTCTGTTAGTTATCAACTCTACCATTAGTTTTATCGAGGAAAACAATGCTGGTAACGCCGCACAAGCGCTTATGGCTGGTTTAGCTCCTAAAACCAAGGTATATATAATTGCTCTTGTGTAGAACGTTCTGTAGTTTGGGCTAGAGCTAATGATTGTGTTCTTGTTGTGGTGTATCTCCTTTTCAGGTTCTTAGGGATGGAAAATGGAGTGAACAAGAAGCTGCAATTCTTGTACCAGGAGATATTGTTAGCATTAAATTGGGAGACATTATCCCTGCTGATGCGCGTCTTCTTGAAGGTGATCCTTTAAAGGTTGACCAATCTGCTCTAACTGGAGAGTCACTTCCTGTCACAAAGCACCCAGGGCAAGAAGTTTTCTCTGGTTCAACCTGCAAACAAGGAGAAATCGAGGCGGTTGTTATTGCCACTGGAGTTCATACCTTCTTTGGTAAAGCTGCTCACCTTGTCGACAGCACTAACCAAGTTGGACATTTCCAGAAGGTTCTTACAGCCATTGGTAACTTCTGTATCTGTTCCATTGCCATCGGTATGCTGATTGAGATAATCGTCATGTACCCGATTCAACGCCGAAAGTACAGAGATGGAATTGATAACCTGTTGGTCCTCTTGATCGGTGGTATCCCTATTGCCATGCCTACTGTCTTGTCTGTGACCATGGCTATCGGGTCTCACAGATTGTCTCAGCAAGGTGCTATCACCAAGCGTATGACTGCTATTGAAGAGATGGCAGGAATGGATGTCTTGTGCAGTGACAAAACCGGGACACTAACTCTCAATAAATTGAGTGTAGACAAAAACTTGGTTGAGGTTTTCTGTAAGGGTGTGGAGAAGGATCAAGTCCTCTTATTTGCGGCTATGGCTTCTAGGATTGAAAACCAGGATGCCATTGATGCAGCCATGGTTGGGATGCTTGCTGATCCAAAGGAGGTATAACCATTTCCTGTTTAATTTACATTTGTAGTTTTAGTGAGCATCCAAGAAACAAATTCTTAAGTTTGACTGGGATTTTTGCAGGCTCGAGCTGGAATCAGGGAGGTTCACTTCCTTCCATTTAACCCTGTGGATAAGAGAACTGCTTTGACTTACATCGATTCCAGTGGTAACTGGCACAGAGTCAGCAAAGGTGCTCCTGAGCAGGTGATGAATCTTCAACCTTTCAAGCAAATGCATCTTTTTCCTTTCTTCTTTATACTGATTTGATTCTCCCAAACAGATCCTCGAACTTGCCAAGGCCAGCAATGACCTTAGCAAGAAGGTTCTATCTATTATTGACAAGTATGCCGAGAGAGGTCTCAGGTCGTTGGCGGTTGCTCGCCAGGTACTTGTTTTACCAGTGATTCTTACAGTATCAGTCTTTTTTTATATTTTTTTCTGTGAATGAAAAGCCAATGAAAAATTCGTGAATTGTCTGTTCTCCTTTTTAGGTGGTGCCAGAGAAAACAAAGGAGAGCCCTGGAGGACCATGGGAATTTGTTGGCTTGTTGCCACTTTTTGATCCCCCAAGACATGACAGTGCCGAAACCATTCGAAGGGCTTTGAATCTCGGTGTTAATGTTAAGATGATCACTGGTAATTATGGCTTTCTATCGATCTTTTTCAAGCTAACTATACACCTGTTCATTTCCCCTCTAACATTTTCTTGGATGATGTATGTGGCCAGGTGACCAACTCGCTATTGGTAAGGAAACTGGTCGCAGACTTGGAATGGGAACAAACATGTATCCATCTTCTGCTCTTCTTGGTACTCACAAGGACGCAAACCTTGCATCCATTCCTGTTGAGGAATTGATCGAAAAGGCTGATGGTTTTGCCGGAGTCTTCCCAGGTTGTTATTTGCTTATGTACTTTATGGATTTTAAGCCTCACTGTATGTTCATTACAAAGGAGGTTATGTCAGATCTAAGTTTCTTTGTTTACTATTACAGAGCACAAATACGAGATTGTGAAAAAGTTACAAGAGAGGAAGCACATTGTTGGAATGACTGGTGATGGTGTTAATGATGCTCCTGCTTTGAAGAAAGCTGACATCGGTATTGCTGTGGCTGATGCAACAGATGCTGCTCGGGGTGCTTCAGATATTGTTCTGACTGAGCCTGGACTCAGCGTTATTATTAGTGCAGTTCTCACCAGCAGAGCTATTTTCCAAAGAATGAAGAACTACACCGTGCGTCTTCTCTTACTTTCTTTCTTATTTAATCTGACCACTTGTTTGTTCACAACTAATCTAACTACTCTATTCTTTTTTTTTCTTTTTTTGTTACAGATTTATGCAGTCTCTATCACAATCCGTATTGTGCTTGGTTTCATGCTTATTGCTCTGATATGGGAATTTGACTTCTCTGCATTCATGGTTCTGATCATTGCCATTTTGAACGATGGTGAGCAATGACTCTCCTTTTGTACCTCAAAATCTGTTATTTTCTGCAACATTTTACGTATATATTAATGGTATTCTGTGTTGCTAAAGGTACTATCATGACAATCTCAAAGGACAGAGTGAAGCCATCTCCCACACCTGACAGCTGGAAACTTAAAGAAATTTTTGCTACCGGAGTTGTGCTTGGAAGCTACCAGGCCATCATGAGTGTCATTTTCTTCTGGGCGGCACACAAGACCGACTTTTTCTCGGTACATATGACTGATCTAATATATGCACTGTCCATCAGTGTTTTCTTGGGTACTCGTGAATTCTTCAGAGTTATAAAGTCAAATTTCACTTTGGATTTGCAGGACACTTTTGGTGTGAGGTCCATTAGGGACAACAACCATGAGCTAATGGGTGCTGTGTATCTACAAGTTAGTATTATTAGTCAAGCTTTAATCTTCGTCACAAGGTCCAGGAGTTGGTCATTTGTTGAGCGTCCTGGGGCATTGCTGATGATTGCTTTCCTCATTGCACAACTGGTAAGATCATTAATTTTCCAAATATTTAGGGAACTCGTACTAGTAAAAAAGATCAAAGAACCTGTTTAATCCGTTCTGCTCTTCCAAATGCAGATTGCGACTGTGATTGCGGTTTATGCCAACTGGGAATTTGCAAAGATTAAGGGTATTGGATGGGGATGGGCCGGAGTGATCTGGCTATACAGTATTGTAACATACTTCCCATTAGACGTTTTCAAGTTTGCCATTCGATACATCTTGAGTGGAAAGGCATGGCTCAACTTGTTTGAGAACAAGACGGCTTTCAGCAACAAGAAAGATTATGGAAAAGAAGAGAGGGAGGCTCAATGGGCACTTGCTCAAAGAACACTTCACGGTTTGCAGCCAAAAGAAGCTGTCAACATCTTCCCTGAGAAAGGAAGTTACAGAGAATTGTCAGAGATCGCAGAGCAAGCCAAGAGAAGAGCTGAGATCGCTAGGTAAATTAACCTGACCTCAACATAAAGTATCACCGGTTTTTATATTGGAATTGAACACTAAATCTTGTGTATGTGTTTAATAACAGGCTTAGGGAGCTGAACACACTCAAGGGACATGTAGAATCAGTAGCGAAGCTAAAGGGTTTGGACATTGAAACTCCAAGTCACTACACTGTCTAGTCACAAGAGAAAAACCAAACATATGATCCATCTTCTCTTGTTTTGTCTCTCTTTTTTCTTCATCACCTCTTTAAGGTTATTACATAGGGAGGGGGATCTTTGTTTATGGCCATAACTCTTCCCAGATCTTATTGTTAGTGTTCTTGTTTCTCCAATATGTATTTTACCTCTTTTGAAGAAACAAGACATGCCTATGTGATTGACACTTTTGCGTACACATCTCCTTCTTTTGCTCTTATTCCATGAGCCTATGTAATCTTAATCTTCTTCTCACTTGGTCCAGTGTTTCCTAGTTTCAATACCCATTTGCTTAATCACTTTTATAAATTAGCACCCAAAAACCAAATACAAAATGAGCTATAACTAAAGGACAAGGACAACAAACAATTTGCATTTTACAAATAGAAAAATCCAAAGAAAAAGGGGAAATAAGATAACCAAAAAAAGAAAGAAAAGAAATATAATTCCACTGCAACAAAAATGAACAATGTAATCTTCTATCTTAATGAAAGTATTGGTTTGATCAAAAACAAAATAATGTAATTTTCTAAAATCATAATTAAAAAACATGACATGAGACAAGTTGTGTGTAAAGTAGTACGGCTAGAATCTGAAGTAGAGAGATTTGGATGAATGTGAGTGACTTCGAGACACGTGCAAAGATATGGGATGATGACTTCGAATCAAATATATTATGAGTCTGATTACATAACTTATTAGCTTGCATAGTTATAAAAATTTGTCATCTGACTTTCCTCCATTTTAGATATCAATTATTTACATTTTTCTCCCCTACAAAACATTTTCAACTCTTTTTTTTTCTTGTTTTCATATTGTAGTCTTGAATTGTTTGCACATGTAATTACTGCTGCTGAGTAAATGATTAACAAATCATTTTGGTGATAAAAATATTAATGTGTTCTAAATGGAAGATATGTAGAAATGAAACTATTAAAAAAATATGAAACTTCAGTTGTATTAACTCAACGAGAAAAACACACCAATAATAATTAAAATATACCCAAAAACTTTTTTTGTGTTTATATATAAACGACAAAGTTTGTCAGTTTAAAATGATAAGAATATTGAAGTTTGGAGATTTGTACACAACATAACATTAACTAAAATAATAAACGAAAGGAAAAAAAGACAAAACATAATTCATTTGGACAAACAAATATTGATCAGAGTTCATGTAGATTTGCATAAGATGTGTATTATTTATTAACGGCCATATCTAAGAAAGAGAAGACCAAGAAAACACACGCACACAGAGATGATTTCAGTTTAATGAAAAAAAAAACGTGAAAAGAAACTATAGATTGATACACACTTAAACTAAAGAGTCAAGAAGTTTCCTTAAGAATGGACTTGAGAGCAATAGTCTGCAACTCAAGATATTTAATGTAAGTGCCAATCTCACTCAACATATCTTCTACATTCATCTCTTCTCCACCTGGCAAAAGCTTCTGCAATTCCTTTAATCTCTCCTCTATCTCGTCTCCTTCTTCTTCATTGGGAGAAAAAGAACTAGTAGTAGTAGTGGTTGTTGGATTCTCTGAGGAAGATAGCTTCTGTAGCAAGAAACGGCTCCATGCAAATTCTTGAGCAGACAAAGCCAAAGCCATGTCTACTTCACGCTTCACGTTTTGTTGGTTGATTTGTGAGGAAGAGGGCTTGTTCATGCTCAGCTTCTTGAGTCGAGGAGCTAAGTGGCTTTTGTATTTCTTCATGAAAATCGTACTAGGGTTGTTGTTTGGCTCAAGAGAAAATACTCGTTTCTTCTTGTTTAGGATTTGCCTCTCCATATGAGATTTTTTTTTTTTTGGCTGCAGAGTTAAGTCTACAAGGGAGAAAACTTACTTATATAGATAACTTTGAAATATAGAAAGAAAGAGATGAAGAAAGTGTAGAGTGGGTCCATGTTTTGTTTGTATGTATGACAATGGCTGATGGTGTAGGTGAAACTATATTTGTAAAACTTATTTATTTTTTTTATTTTTTTTTATGCCAACTTCCCTCATAAGATTAGTTTTTGTTCAGAATGTTTAATTCAGTTCGAGAAAACAGATATAAAAACAAATAAATGATATTTATAATTCTACCATTACAAGCTAAACATCGGTCGATACATTTGAAAAAGAATACTAAATACAAGAAGATTTTAACATTAATATTTTATCAAAAAAATATTTTAAATTTAAAGAAAATATACCAACTGATGTGCAGAAAATTGTATAATATAGAATTTTCTGTAAATGATTTAATATATGTTTTCTTAAATTTCTTCTAAATATACACGAAAAAGACAAGAATATAGAATATAAGTATGGTTTTCAAAAAAAAAAAAAAATAGAATATAAGTATAAAGTATATTACATGAAGGTAATAATATAAAAAAGAGTGTATACATATATAAAGGGGGAGGCCAAAAAAGAAGAAGAAGGGGGAATAATAATGGGTGAGGGAAGAAAAAACACATGGAGTCACATGCAAGAGCTCTAATTTGGCTGCATCACAACTACCCTTAAAACTTAAAAGAGTTGCTTTGAGAGTCCATCTTACCATGTGGCTCCATTCCAAGACACAAGACATCAATACATAACCCCACCTTCTCTTAATTAATGCCTTCACATGTTCCTCTCCTCTCTAGCTTTCTCTCTCACACACACACTTTATGTTTATATAGGTGTGTATCTGCATTTGTAGCTGTCCTTGGACTTCCTTAATTAAGTTTATGAATCTATGTCATTTCTACCAATATTAGCATAATCTAGATATGCATGTGTGTGTTGAATTTGATTTCACTAGCTATCCACTTCTTTTGCAATCTTTGGATACGGATTGTCAGTCATCTGAATATGGTGCATCAGATATTTTATAGAGTAAAATATAATAGTCACAAGTTTCCAAACTTATATGCATAACAAATTAACTTAGGATACACTTGTGAATTGTGCTATACAAGTATTCGTGAGGATTTTTGGTCTAATGGTCGAAGGACTTTTCCAATCGGATTGCATTACACCAAAATTTGGTAACTTTTCTAATCGGATTGCATTACACCAAAAATTGGTGAGAATTTGTCTCCAATCCAACGTCATCTACAATGGCAAAAAAAAAAAATAAAATAAATAAATAAATAAATTGATTGAAACATTGTTACACTATGATACTAAACATTAATTTTTGTTTAATAATATAATTAAGTCGATGTTTATTAGTTGATTGGAAGTTTTAACTAAAAAATAAGTATAACATCAATATTTTGTATCTTTCATTTTCTATAATTTTTTATTCCATACAGTTTATGTTGATAAAAAGGTAAGTTTTCATAAAATAAGACAGAACAATTTTTGTAACAAAATGAATATCAAAGAACAATGTCCAAAAAACGTATACAACTACTAAACATGGGCGGTTGAGACATTACGAGTTTTTTCCTCGTAATCTATAGTGCTTAATACATGAAGTCTATACATTACTAGTTTACTGAATGGTATCCTATTGGGTTTTGTTGTGTTCTTCATCCTAACACATAAAAAGTCGAAGGGTTAGTAGACTATTAATTAATGCAGCAAGAAAATTGCTTCTCTTTTGCATATATTTTTTGGGGATTTGCAAAAATACCATTTTTCAACAACCACTTTTCAAATATACCACTCATTTAGGATTTTTTAGTATCCATTTTTAAAATATATCCATTTGAAATAAAATTATCATTTTAAATATTTTAAAATGTTTTATAGGATTTTTTAAAAATTTATAATATTTTATAGGGTTGTAGGGTTTATGATCACTAAAATCACAAACCCTAAAAATGGTTTTGACTCTAATTAAAACCCCCAAAATCTAAATCCTAAAATCCTAAATCTTAAAATATTTATTAAACAGTAAACCTTAATTCTATAAAGTTTCAACCCCCAATTCTAAACTCCAAAACCCTAAACGAACTCTAAACCATAAAATTGGTACATTAAAAAGAGTGGTAGATTTTAAAAGTGGTATTTCTAACAATTTCTATATATATTTTTTTGTTTATTTGGTTAGAATGTGGAATCGCATTAGCTTGATTGAACGTGCATGCAAAACATTTGTTTATGGTAACAATATCATTTTACAATATCACTTTTTCAAATCCACCTAATCATTATTTGAGAAGTCCTTTAAGTGGAAAAAGCTGATGTGTCCTC